>JAMKQA010051452.1:0-32035 GCA_024699735.1 Posidonia australis | reverse complement strand
GGTCATCTTTCAAGATAAATTGAAAATACTTAAAGAGGAGCATTTTATCCTGTTACAAGAACAAGAAATATATTGGAAACAAAAATCTAGGATTCAATAGCTCAAAGAAGGTGACCTTAACACATAGTTCTTTCATAATATTGTAAAATAGATAAGGAGGATAAATACTATCCACTCTTTAAATATCAATGGTATTCCGGAGCAATCTCCAATACTAATTTCTAAGGAAATTGAAAACCACTTCATAAGGCAATTCAACAAGCCAAGCAGAATAATACCCTATCTTGATTGGGATACTTTAATGCCCAATAAAATTATTAATCCAGAACTTTTGGAATCTGCCTTCACTTTGGAAGAGATTCACAGAAATGTTGGCAATCTTCCTGGGGAGAAAGCTCCAGGTCCTGATGGTTTCACTTTATACTTCTTTCAACAATTTTGGGAAATCTTGAAAGATGATATCTTAAACATCTTCCAGAACCTTCATAGCACTCCTGATCTAGACTTTCTAATCCACATAAATCAGACTTTCATTGCCCTTATTCCAAAAAAGGAGGGTATTAAAGAGGTCAAGGATTTTATACCTATAAGTTTAGTCAACAGTCTCTACAAAATAATAGCTAAAACTTTAGCATCAAGACTTTCTCCTGTCCTTAATAAGATAATTGACAACTCTCAATGTGCCTTCCTTTTTGGAAGATACATTAGAGACTGTTTCCTTGTGACTCAGGAGACCATTCATTACATGAAATTGAATGGAATTTCTGGCCTTATTCTTAAACTGGACTTTGAAAAAACTTTTGACAATATCAATTGGGACTTTCTGCTAGAAGCCTTGAAAGGCTTAGGATGTGAGCAAAAATGGATCTCTTGGATCAAAATGTGCATCTCATATGCCAACTTTTCAGTGTTAGTCAATGATTCTTCTAATGGATTCTTTAAGTCAACAAATGATTTAAGACAAGGTGACCCTTTCTCTCCACTTCTCTTTATCGTGGTCACACATGCCTTAAACAGAATGTTAGCCTTAGCATTGGAAAATAATCTAGTTTCTGGGATACAGCTACCAAATAATGGTCCAAATGTAATGAATATACAATATGCTGACGATACTATCCTATTTCTATCGACCACTGAGGATAATTTAATAAATATTAAGAGAATACTCTGTTGCTTCCAGACTTGCTCAGGGTTAAAAATAAACTTCCACAAATCCTCTATCACTGGCATTGGTATTCAAGAAACCTTTACACAGAAAGCCTCACATATCTTAGGATGTCAAATTGAAAATCTCCCTATAAAATATTTGGGACTTCCTTTACACTTCAGAAAAGCCAATTATCATGACTGGTTACCTGTCATTGAAAAAGTCTCAAAAAAACTATCTCTTTGGAAAGCCAAGTTTTTATCACTTGGGGGCAGTCTAACCTTGGTTAATGCAGTTCTATCTGCCATTCCTACTTATTACCTATCTATTTTACACCTACCAACCAGAGTAGAGAAAGCCATTGACAAGTTCAGGTCTAGATTTCTATGGAACTCTCTCTCCTCTACCATAGCTTGCCACTTGGTTAAGTGGAAGTCTCTTTGCAGATCCAAGGAGCAACAAGGATGGGGTATCATCAATTTAAGAAATTTCAATATGACTTTGAAATGCAAACTACTTTGGCAATTTTTATCAAATGATTATTCTTTGAAATGGAAAGATATTATTAAAGCAAAATATTCAGCAAGGAGAGGTTTAGGTGCCATACTTAACATTTCCAACACTAGAACTTCACCTCTCTGGCATGAAATTAAAAAAAGCTTTGATGTCATAAACGATTTTACCCTGTTTCATGTAAATAATGGGAAAAATACCATCTTCTGGGAAAATAGATGATAGAATGGTGATAAACTCAAAGATATCTTACCTGATATCTATAGGAGAGCAAAATTTAAGCAAGCCTCTGTTGATAAGGTTGTAAGAATCATTAATACCAATCCTAATAATCTATTGTATGAACCATTATCTCACACTGATTCAGGTTTTCTTCGTTCTCAATTGGAACTATTAGTTGGGATTATCCCTAATGCAGGCTTAAATACAGAGGAGGATAAGGTTATTTGGAAACCTACCAATAAGAACTTCACTGTTAGATCATGTTATGCTATACTAAATGACGGTGGACTCAGATTTAAGTTTTTTTGGGAAATCTGGAAATGTTAGGTACTACTCAAAGTTAAACTATTTTCGTGGTTGGTTGCTTGTAATAAAATTCTGACCAAAGATAACTTGTGTAAAAGGGGATGGAATGGTCCCACTTTATGTATTTTTTGCAATAACAATACTGAATCTGTAATGCATCTCTTCCTATTTTGTCCATTTACTTACTCCATATGGAATGCTTTTGCAATTTCCCCCTTGTACCCTACTATCCTATCTATAGCAGACTTATTTAATATGCCGCCTGTGTTAAAATTTGATATGCCTGATATAGGTTCTCATACCTTTGTGCAAATATTCCTTTGGTCTATTTGGAAGGAAAGGAACAATAGAATTTTTAGGTGTATTCTCAGAAATAACTGTAAGATTGTTAATGATATTATATCTTTGACTCTTTGCTGGATTGAATGTTTGGGTGTAGGTTTTGAAAAAAATGAGATTCTACATTCCTTTACTTCCTTTCAGCACAATAGAGACATGGATCCCATGGCTACAAATACTGATCAGCATGCTGGGGATGAAAATGTGTCCACCACTGCTCTTGTGGACGACAATCTCCTTTAATTGGCTAAATTCTTGTTGGCCACTGTTAATTTATTTACTCACATACTCTCTTTTGGCTCTGTAACATTTTTTTAGCCTCAATACTTTGACCAGTTGGAACTACGAAACTGTAATATGTTCCCTACACTGTGACTTTTATGTGGCTATGCTTTAGAATATATGAAAAACAGAATACCGATTTCAAAAAAATAAAGTAGGAAGCATGCCTTCATCCTTCCAAAGACATGTTACTGTAGTGATCTAATCAAATCTTGGTCTAATTAATAGTACTGGAATATAAGAAAATCTATGGGTTTCTTAACCCTTAAAACTAATCCAACCTATGTTATACTAATCCAACCTATGTTATAAACAACAGAATTGATTGTCAAATCTTGTTTTTGAGAAGTCAAAACTAAAGACAAGAACTCATGACGCCTCCTACATGATGCGCAGCTGCAGCACAAGCTTGCATTCGAACCTGAGAGAGAGAGAGAGGTGTGTCAACTGCACCATAGCAGTTGGTTGGTATAATTAATATTGAACTGTGTGTTTATCAACTTTTTCTTGGACAATAGTCTACTGGATTAGATTCGATTATGGCATGGCTCAGAGTCGTCTGAGTTCTGACTGGTTTCGTTCGTTGGTGTAGTAGAGGAGAACGTAGGAATATTTTATTGTTCACATAAAATACGGTAAGTTACTTTGTTGCATGCTGTCTACTTTTTGTTTCCATTGTCTATCATACTCTAACACCTACTTACAGGATTAAAATAATATGAGGACAAGAAACAACTCCCTCACATACATCGGGGGAAGGTTTGATTTTGTCACCAAAATAGAATTATATACTAATACACAACTAATAAATTATACATAAAGGACAACTATCATTAGATTACTATTGTATGGTTGTAATGTGTGTAGGAAAAAAAAGAAAAGTATTATATCAGTCATTCTTGAAGAATCAAAGAGTCAATAATTAATGTACAATCATATTTCCTGTGTACTAGTGTACAATCTCATTTGACAATTTTTTTTGTAGGGACAAATTTGATATAGGTGTCTCATCCAACATGATTGTATGCACCTTTTTTTTTAATAAATACAAAGAGAAAAAAAAATAACCGTATAGATATATTTATTAGGTATTAATAAATACATAGTAAAATTTTCATTTAAATCAAATAACTATTAATCCTTGATGAAACATGTCTTATTAAATTCTAATTGTTAAATTTTAGATTAAAATTAATAGTAAATATAACTCAGATTAAAATGAAATTTTAACACATAATAGATTATATTATAGATTAACTAACCATATAAAAAGAATGACTACAGGAAAAATTCCTGTAGGCACTTATAAGGATCATTTTTTATTTTTTTATTTGAAAACATAAGCGATAAATTTCCTAAAATAATATTATAACACCTGGGTCCGATTATCCATGTATATTCTAAACCATGAATTATATTGTATTAATTGTGTAAATGGTTTATTAATGGATAATCAGATAATGGTGGTTTGTGGATGAAATATGTTTTGGTTCCCCTATTGGAGGGATTCTCTGGCTTTTTATGTGCCTGTGTGGGCATGTGAGACCCACGTGGACCAAGTCAAACCAAGTACAGTTACCTCGATTTGTGTGCCAACTCTTTCTCTTTCTTCCTATTCTTTTTCTTTCTTTCTTTCTCCCTCTTTCCATTCCCTTCACGTGCCCACCTTTTCCCCCCTCCTCATGGACTCTGCGACCTGCTCGTCTCGTCTCCTCCATGTCAGCCTGGTAAAGGCTGGGTGGACCAGCGATTAACCCAAAGCAGCAGGCGAAGGAGCGATGTTAAGAGGGTTGGTGGTGGCGCCATGAAGAGGGAGAGCAAACCTGTGAGATAGAGAAAGAGAGATCTATGGAGGGACCTGGGGACCGGAGGGAGAGGAGGAGAGCTACTTGGCCGGTGGAGTACGCCACCGTCATGGGTCGCCTGGAGTGTGCAGAAGGTCGGAGGACACACCAGAGATATGCGTCCAGTCCTCTTTCCCTTCTCTATTCTTGTTTTGGGCAAGGGATTAAAATACCACAAAGTATGCAAAAATGTGGGAAAAATGTGGAATGGAAAGGGAAATGAATGAATTATATGACTGTGTTGTGATCCTGAATTTTTGTGGGATTTTGATGTGGTTTATGCATGATATTTGGGCTAACCATGATTAGGGCTAATTTCTGAGCTCCTTACCTTTGCGAATTAATATTTTGAAGCATGCTTAATAAAATCTGTAATGGTTTGAGGGATTGTGAAGTAGACTTGAAAACCTACATCCCAGATTATTTGCATGAATTTTTGATATGATTGTGTAGGTGTTATGGCCTATGGAATGGATGAGTTCAAAAACAGGGTTTCTTAACTCTAAATGCAGGGCCTCATGCGTGTGTGGCATGCACGTATGGGGCAAGGGTCCTAGGAGTTGATTTTCTGGGATTTTGTGAAGTAAAACCCATGTTTAAATGTGATTATGCATGAAAATTTGAGTTGCATGCTTAAATAGTGATTTCCTGAGATTTTATGAGAAATATTATGTTATAATGTGAATAAAATGGATTTTGTGAATTAAATGAAAATCCATGTGATTAAATGAGTTGTGGTTATCCTAATATGTGTATATTATCACCTTGTTATTGCTTGCCATGATTTTGTGGAGTTTTAGTGATTTTGGTTGGTTTGTGGGCAAGGAATGCATGCCTTATTTCTAGAAAAATGGACATTTACCTGAGACACGAACCACCTGCATGGGTCAACCAGGGGATTTTTATGGCATTTTTTGTGAATTTTTTTATAATGAATCATGATTTAATGCATATGGAAGGATGTTTTGGGCATGAAACCCATATAATTGAATGGTTTGTGTGGTTTTGGGCATGAGACCCAATAATGATAAAAATGAATGAGTTTGAGATTATTTTTAGACATGTGACCCATGTTTTTGAATAAAAGAATAGATTTCCTAAAATGAAAGGTTTTGAAAAGTGATTTTGAGGAAAAAGCCATATGTTTTGAAAAAAGATTTGATTGTGTGTTTCGAAACCACGAGGCATGTGGTCGGCAACTGGCAAGAGGTATGAGACTTCGATGAGACCGGTTGTTAGACCAAAGCGTGGTTACCGATTGTGTGTTGTAGCCTTGTAGGTCCACGAGGCGTGTGGTCGGCAACTGGCAGGAGGTATGAGACTCCACTGAAACCGGTTATTAGACCAAGGCATGGACGCCTAGTTTGGGGTGGTTGAAAGAGACCAAAATACTCCACTTAAGGTGATGTAGACCGAGCCTAGGTCTATGAATTTGAGTAGTCGGGTCACCGATGGGACGTCAAGAAAAAACGTATCTCTGTACTTTTGAAAAGTGAATATTAAGGTCTGTTAACCGAGGCAGTGTCTCCCACATGGAGAACTACACTGCGGTAGTGTGATGTGGCAGGAAAAATGGTGTTCTTGTCGGCTGCTTGTGTACCTAATTACCTCTAATCAAAGTAACACTATTGAAAATGAATGTAAATTGTGTGGTTTTGAGCTAGAATCAGACTTAATATTATAGCTTGAAATTTTAATCGAATTCTAGTAAAAAATGATAATTGTGATTTTAAACCAGTTACCAATAAATGTATGGTTTTATTTTGACCTTGTGAGGCCTTATAGTTTTAGGCTGAATCTGGTAGAGAATATGGAATTCTTCGAAAGCATGAATGATTTGAAAATGCATGAGACTTAAAAAAACGAAAATGATTAAAAAGACATGGTTTTGGAAATGAATTTCTGTTGTTTTGTGCTCGAGAATTATGATTTTCTTGAAATTTGTGAAAAAATCTTGTAAAAATAGAAAATTAAAGTTTTCTCGTGATTTTTGCGATTGGACATCTACTAAGTGACTAAGAAGTCATGCGTACTTTGGTTTTGTTTGACTTTTCAGATACGTAATTGGATGCAATCCGATTGTCGATGTTGGAGATTCAGAGCTACTAACCACACACTGTTTTTGGGTAGGTTTTCCTCAATTATTTTAATTACTGTTAATTATCATAATTAGGAGATTAATACTAATTAAGTAGTGTTCCCATGACGTTACAAATATTGTTGTGAAGATGTCTCTTCATGATCAAAGTAATATACTTTGATTTATTGCATTTTGCTATCCTAAAGAAAACTACCAATCCACTTTGTGATTCTTCAAGATCCAGTCAACAGGATTAATCTAAAAGTTTGATTCAAGAATGTTTCATTTACCAAAATGTTCAAAGTGATGCTCGATGGAAAGTTTTCTACTAGATTAACCATCTTTATTAAGTCTAGGAAACATAGAACCACATAGTTTTCAGGCTAATGGGTTTTATTACTTAGTTCCGTCCAAAATACCTCCTTACTAATTGTGCTAGTTGAGGAGTGAGTACAGAGAAAGCATTTACTAGAGAAAAAATGATGGAAATTATCATTAAACTGCTCGAGGTTGAGTTCAAGCTTGAACCAACACAAACACAACCCAACCTGGGTTCGTTTTTATGGTCTAGTTTAACCTTGAAATAGGACTTAAATAAAAAATTGTAAATTTAAATATAAATATTAATTTTTAGGTTACAATGATTATTTTATATTGTATTCTAACCATTTAAAATAAAAAATAAATATCCATTTTAAAAATTGGATGTCCAATAGAAAACAATAGATATTCTTTTTAAAGGCATGGACGTCCATTTTTTCTAAAGAACTTGGTGATTAAAAATAGACGTCCATTACTAAAAATGGACATTTATTTTTTATTAATTTTATATATATCAAAATTTCAACGATAATAAAATATAATCATTAGATGAAGTGAGTCTCCATTTTCATAAATGGACACTCACTTCCATAATGGGTGTTCGTATTTTTCTTAATTTTTTTACTTTTAAATTTTAAAGGCTATAAAATACAGTCATTTGATCACATGGACATCTATTTCCAGAAATAGAAGTCCACTTCCAAAAATAGTAAAAAAATAGACATCTATTTTTTTCAGACAGTTTCTAATAACTATATTTCTAGTTATTATAAAACTTCATTAACAATTTTATCCTTTCCAATAGTTTTATTTCTAGTTATTGGAGCCTTGAAACTTCTATAAATAGTACCCCATTTTCTTCTTATGATCTACACCAAACCTATTACTTCTTCTCTTCATTTCTCAAAATCTTGCAATCTTGTTCTCAAGTCTCAAGTATTCAAGTGAAAATTGAAATTCTTGGTCTCAAATTCTCCAACTCTTCACACCTTTATCAATCTCCATCAACATTCCTTTCTTCTTTTCCATTCTTATTCTCTTCTTAACCTTCTATTTTACAATTTATTCTTTTAATTGTTTTAAAATTTGTTATTATTGTCTTAGTAGTTTATTTTTGTTTCATAAATCATAATGATCAATGAATCAAATGATTTTGTTCCTAACATCCAAAATCCCGTAGAAAATTTAGATAATATAGGAATAGAAGTAAAAGATTTAGAATCCACATCCTCTAGCGCTAATATTTCAAACTCTAAAAAAAAGAAAAGATTTGATGTTTAGACTTATTTAACTAAAAAGCCTAATAATCTTAGAAAATGTACACGTAATATATGTGATAAGAATCTTAGTAATGGTTTATATCAAATGCTAACATCTACTTCTAAAAGCAAACAGCCATAGGTTCTATGTTCAAAAGTGAATGTCCGCTTCAAGAAGGGGATGCTCAATTTTTAACATAGAACTTATTGTGTCGAAAGTAAACGCTGCTTTTTAAATTTTTTTTTTTAAATTAGTCGTTACATTAAAATAAATATCCATTGGTCCACTTTTTAACACTCTTTTGTCTATATATATAACTTTACCTATGTTTCTTTTTCACTTATCTAAATCTTTAAGGGCTACCAACTTTATTTTTTCCTCTTCTCCTTCGTTTCTTCTTCATTCATCAAAGCCTCCGAGAGTCTCTAATTTCATTTTTTTTTCCCTTCTCTTTTGAATTTTGATCTTTCTTTAGTTTTCACGATGGATCCAACAGGACAATTGGAATTGATGTGTATCTTCACAAAAGTTGAAAATGTTACTTTTGCAACTATTGCCATAGGAAGTGTTGGTTTAAACTCCAATTGTTCATTTACACAAGCATATAAAAACATGTATAGTGCTAGAGAAAGCACGCAAACACACCTCCATTACATCTTTGATAACCCGAAACGTTAACGAAGACGAAAAAAATTAAAATAATTAGTCATTAATGATTTCTTCATTTCGATTTCATGTTATTTCCTTTATTTTATGTATTATCAAATATTTATCATTTATGGTAGCATTAATGTATTTGAGTTATTAAATAAAATTTTATGATTTTTTTTATTAATTTTAAAATTACAAAAAATTATTGAGATCAACCCGAAATCGGGTCTGGTGTCCGCCCGACCCAAAATAAATTAAAGCCATGAGCTGTCCAAGGTTTGGGAAATTGTTATTTCCAACTTGACCCGACATGACCCGAAATAAATTAAGGCTGGACCGAAGTCTGGCCCGAAATGACCTCAAGACCAGACCGAAGTGCTAGGTCAGCCTTGTAGGCTAGCGCTGGAAATGGAAAGCAAAGCGTTAAAAAAAATACATTTATCGTTCATTCGAGCAAGTTTTTATCTCCCAAAGCCATCAGAAATCTTGTAGTTCGGCTTTTAGGGCGTAGTGCCACTTCTACCGGTTGCAATTTTTCAGAGATGAGAGCCATGTTCTAAAATCACTTGGACATCTCTCAATAACCAATCCTTTATTTCGACATCGTCAGCCACTTGGCCCACCATCCCTCGTGTTGGATTTCCTAGATTTCGTCATTTTCACATTTTGCCATTGGATATTTCCGCCATGCGCTTTGCTTAACTAACTTATGGCATGCATTGCACATGATACTACCTTTATCTCTCCTAATGCATGTCAGAAACAAGCTTTTCATATCATTTGTTACAACTTTTTTTTTTGGTACAAAGATGCCAATATAAACATCACATTTACAGGCATAAAAAATTCGAACCGACTGGAGAAGGACTTCAACAGAAGCAAAGATACAAGACTAGTACAGCTGCCTTCTCGATACCTGGTTCAGTAAACGATTATATGTAGATTTTTCCTTCAAAGAAAAATGAATGGCCAGCCCTCTTATAAACCAGTGGGCTGCAACACTCACTCGTGTTCCCCGTGATACAAAGGCTATGAGATGGTCCGCAGTTGCTATCGGCCCGTTAACTATTTTTCTTCTCTTCTGTACCTGAGACTTGCGATACTAGGCAGAGAGCTAACGGCCATCTACTGGAAATCAACAGTATAAAACATTTCCTTAAAACGAACCATAAGAGAGTTATTTTCATTTTGGAATTAACAATCATAATAATCACTGCTGAAACACGCATCACAACAAGGCCAGAGTCACAAGACTATGCATACTTTCAAACTAGAAACTGGGTAAACCCATGTGGTCATGTCATTAATGTACAATAGTAAACAATAGTAACAATACGATGATAGACACAATACTAATATACCATGCATAAGACGGCCACTCATCTTTCCGAAAAACACTGGATGAACCAATGAATTTAATGTACACTAATTAGAAAAAAAGTGCCACTAGCTGGAGATCATGGAAGCCGACTATCGAATATTTGTATTGGCATAGACTACAGAACTTTACATTGGCTCAGTAATTAGCAAGTTGGCAACAGTGGACAAAAGTTAAACTACAAAGAAAAAAAGACAAAATAGTCACCAAGGGGGGAAGATAAGCACATGGCAGAATAAATGCATGACCCGACAGACCAATTGCATTATGCAGTAACTGACTTCATCTGAATTCCAAGCGTGGTCACCACTCTCCTTGTCTGTACTTCTTAGACACCTGTTGAAAGCACTCCAGCTGCAAACAAGAGATTCCTCCGAGAAAACTGCAGGTAGATGAGAATGTGAGTTGGTAAAATGCATACACAACAGAGAGGAATAGACACAATGGTTTGTTGAAGATTTGCACAAGTTCCAAAAATTGATACCCGAAGTGTGTAGACCGGAGATGCTTTGGTAGGCAAAGTCTTTAAAAATCTAAGCCGATTTGTGCTACCAGTTTTGCTGATTGAATGGAATCAAATATTAGCATCTGATATCAAGAATGGATATCAACCTTAAGAAACATCCTAACTTACGTTTCTTCCATCCTTGTTGCCTTTGCGCTCGCAGAAACATCCCATAGTTTCACAGTGCAGTCAGCAGAGCCAGAAGCAAGCAGAGTTCCCTCAGAGCTGTATAATATGACAACAGATCGATGGTAGAAGGAAACTACCAGAATAATACAATAAAAATCAATTAAATTTTGAAATAACATGTATAGTTCCTATCAAATCTTGGCAGACTAGGTACATAGCATTGTCAGGCATTCGTCCTGTCCAGAAACGGAACAAATAGTTCAAGATTATAATATGTACAGGTCAGTATATGGTCAATGGGTTTGATTGTGTTCATTTTCAAGCAATGCTGAAGCACAATTGTGTTATTGCAATAGGAATCTTTTCATGCTCTAACAAGAATATCACAAACTATTAATGCAACTTGTACGCCAATTTAGAAGTCACAAAACAATAATATTTAGGGGCATTCCATGTGATCAACATGCTTCAGTCTGATCACTGACAATGTAGTCCCAACTAAAAGACAAATGAAGATAACAACCAATGTTTTAGGAATGCTTACAGACCACATGGATGTAGCCACTCCTTTTTTTAATCTTAAAAATGACAATCTAACCGTATGGATGAAGTTAGCATCTTGCAAAGAATACGTAGTTATATTTTTGTTCAAATCTGATCATCACAGCCCCTCCATCTAAAGTACCAAATTTCAGTTGAACTTCTATTGACAAACTCTAGCACTTTAACAAATGGTAAAAAATGCCAAAAAATGTGAAATTAGAGTATATTGTGGACCATGAAGTGGATTAAATGACATCAATTTTTACCTTATACACTCTAAAAAGAAAAAAAAAGGTCAACTACAGCTACTTTTCTGGCCTAGCCAAAATGATGAAGTTATCTAAAGACAGCCAAATAAATTGCACACAAGACATGCAAGAAATTAAGAGACAATTACCTGAAAGCAAGTGTCCATACACAAGATGTGTGTCCCGTTAAAGGTGAAATGCAACGTCCACTAGAGAGATCCCACATCATAATAGTCCCATCTTCATCACCAGATGCCATGTATCTTCCATCAGGAGACATGGCCAAGGACAACACCATACTCCTATGTCCAATGAAAATACGAACACACTCCCCACTCTGTACATCCCATAATCTTACTGTCTTGTCACTAGAACCAGTTGCAATGTAGTTGCAATTTGCATGCCACTGCACACACTGCAATATAGGTTCTAATACAGAAAAGTCAGATAAATATAATTACACAAGGATTACTAGTCATATATTCAAGAGTACAAGAGTACTAATTACGGAGATTTCCATGAATACCATCATATGAGAAGCTAAAAAGGCCCACACACAAAAAAACTGTCAAAGACTATATGACTAAAAACTTCTGAAGTCAAACCCACTGAAGACAATGAGTCATATAAGTATTTTCATATAATTCTCATCCTAGTAACCTATCAGAAGAGAAAAAAAAGACATTCTCATCCTTGCCAATTACCATGCTTGAGGATTCTTTCATTGTATTCACCACATACTCTAGAACCCATGGAGGCCCAAGCACCTTGGTTAAATAAGATTGTACAGGTCCCCATTAATGTAAACAACTTGGATAAATGGGAGTGAATGGACTGTAAAACAACTTGGATAAATGGGAGTGAATGGACTGTAATAGAGTGAGATGTAATTTCCAACCATAGGGCAACAACTTGACAAAGCCACAAAATAGAAGCTGATACATGTAGAGAAGCATCTTAACAGTGCCCACCATGGGGAACAACTTGTAAACAAAGCAATTCCAATGTGTGACCAAGCAATATATTGCGATGGGTCAGGGGTAGATAATGCAGCAAAATAAACTAAAGTTGGAGGAGACAAATCACACACCAAGCAAGAAATTGGAATGATGGCAGCTAAAAGGACATTTTTAAAATCAAATTCTGAAGTCCATGAGAGACCATTCTTCTCCTCTATACTCCATCTAAACAATGTCTTTTAAAAATGTGAATGAAAAGCTTTAGCTTCGTGAAATCCTCTAGTGAAGATTACATTGTAGTCTTCCATAAGCCTTTGTAACAAAGTTTCCGTAAGTCTTACAATGTACCATTTCCCAATTTCACACAATGCAGAAATTTCATAACGAGACACAAATCATGAATTATAAGTTTATAAGAAGAGATTTCAAAGAGCAAACGGAAAAGAAACAGAGAATATGAAAAAAATAATATCAACTCACGTCAACATCAGACAGATGTCCAGCCATTATTCTCAAAGGCTGAATTCGGTCCATCGACCAAATCCTAGCAGTCCGGTCGTGTGAAGTGCTAGCAAAGTAGTGGCCCACAGGACTAAACTGCAAAGTTACCATACAAGATCAAATGCAAGAAAATACTTCCATAACAAGCTATAGGAAGGTACAAAATCCTTGGATATAAAACTATGCAAGATAAATGACATTTAAGGACTCAATTCCCAAAGAAGTCAAATATAATTTTAAAGAAACAATCCTGCAATTAAATTTAGAATTTGATAAAGAATCAGTTCTCCTAAAAGTACTTCTGATATTTCTGGGATTGGATCTAATGCCAAAACTTTTGCCTTGCGTTAAGAATTTAAAAAAAAACACCTAGAAAACATTAATAATGGCAAGAACAACAGTAAGAACTATTACATTTCTCCAAAAATATATATTCAACTATTAAGCATGCATATGTATCGAGCACACTCATTCAGGTTTCAAAAACATATCATTGAGACCTGTATATTCAGGTTTCTCAGCCAACACATAGTGATAAAATAAGAAAACCAAGGTGGATGAAGAAGAAGATTGATAGTCTGTAACTCCAATACATTCTCAATGTGTCCTCTCACGCCTTCACAAGCCTAGTTAATGTTTTTCTATATAAGTTCAAGAGAAAATAAATTACAATTTTAGTATAAGTTAATGTTTTCCTAACAGTTCATATAAGTAACTTGTGATGATTAGGGTAAATAATGATGTATATTATTGATTAAGGAGAAGAGAGTACATATATATATAGGATTTACTAGATACTCGATATAAATGGATATCCAATAACCTACTATCATCTAATAAGACTCTAATGCCAAAATATACATAACTTCAACAATCTTCCTCAAAATGGATCATATATATCAATCATCCACGGCTTGGTACATAAGAATCTCAAAAATACTAACACACAAGCCTTTAATGAAAATATTTGCTAGTTGCTCTAAAGACTAAGTGTAGGGTGTAAACATAACAACCCTCATCACCATATCCCATACATAATAGCAATCTATCTTGATATGCTTTGTATGCTCATAAAAGGTGGAATTATACAATGAAGATGATAACCCGTATATCACAATACATAACTATAGAAGTCACTGTAAAGAAACCAAACTCTACCAAAAGAAACCTGACTCACATCATCTGACACGCAGTCTAGGTTAAAAATCAGTACTCTGCCTCGACACTAGATTTGAATACGACATTTTGTTTTTTACTCTACCAAGTAATTAAATTACTTCCAACATATGTACAGAAGTCTGAATAGACTTCCTATCTCCTCTGTCCTCTGTATATCTAAAGTCTGAATAGGCCTCAAACTTAAGATAATTATTCCACCAGACCTTTACCTGAGACACCTTTGATGTATGCCAACACACGTAAGGTTCTATTTCAATGGACCACCTTGGACTCATGCATAGACTAACTGAGAAGACCGACTGCAAAAACTATATCAAGACCAATAACAATCAAGTATATCAACTTCCCAATCAAATGTCAGTACTATCTAAAATCCTCAAGTATCTCTGAAGAACTGTCCTAAAACATGAAACTTTGCTCTATAGGGGTACTCTCAAACTTGTAGTTCAAGAGTCATGTCTCCTAAAAAAGGTCTAATATATACTTTCTCTGAGACAATGCTATCCTCCCTTTAACATATGCAAACTCAATGCCCAGAAAGAATCGTGGCTTGTCCACATCCTTAATGACAAAATGTATTGTAAGTTATTTCTTGGTCTCACTAATGTCTGTAGAGTCATTGTCTATCAACAATATATTGTTAACATACACTACTAGAATCACACTACTAGAGGTAGTTTTTTGTAAAAGACTGAATGATCAATAACACATCTTTGAAAACTACCCTATATGACAATTGTGTTAAACTTCTTAAACCACACTTACGAACGTTGCTTAAAGCAATAAATGGCCTTTTTTAGACGGCAAACTCTATCCTCCTCCTAAGCAACATATCCCAGAGATTATTCCATAAGTAACTGATCTGACAAATCACCATAGAGAAAAACATTCTTGATATCTAACCGATAAAGCTCCTATAACTTATTTACAATAATAGATGAGAGAACTCTGATGAGAGAAGGTCTCTGCATAATCAACTCTGTACATCTAAGTAAAACAACAAGCAACAAGACGAACTTTATACTTAGCAACTGACCCATCTGGTTTATGCTTTATAGTGTAGACCCAACTACAAATAACTATACTTATTCCTACAGGATGAGTTACCAATTTCCATCTACATGTGACATCAATACTAACATTTTTTTATCCATAGCTACCTTCCAATGTGGTATAAGGGTCTCCTAGTAGTTTCTGAGAATAAACTCAAAGGAAATGGACAAGATAAAACTACAAAAGGAAAGATTAAGATGATCATATGAAATAAAATTAAAAATAAGATGAGCTGTGCAAGAGCGATTAACTTTTCATAGTGCAATAAGAAAGTCAATGCTAGAATCAGGGTGATCTGTATCAAAGGTCGAGAAAAGTTCGACTGAAAGAGGTCATTAAGGCTACTAACAACGACGATATACCTACAAAGAACATGATTTCTCTTGTTCTACAGTCATTAATTCAATTTTACCTATCATTAGTGGCTCAATAAGAGAAGGTAAGGAAGACTTTCAATCTCAGAACACGTAGACTCAAAAAACAACTAAGGCTCAAAAAAAATCACATCAACAGACACAAAGTAACACCTAGTAGAAGGATGAAAACAACGATATCCTTGTTGCATCCGATAATATCCCACAATCACACACTTAATAGAATGAGAGAACAGTTTATCAAGACTAGGAAACAAGTCCTGAACAAAAATAACACAACTAAAAACCTTATGTGGTAGTGAGAACATTTCCATATCTCGACAAAGAAACTTGAGAAGACTCATCACCCAAAGGAGTAAAAACCATGGTACTAAATGTCTACGCGTGTCACCGAAATTTCTCAGACACGTCTTATTTTCAATTTACCAACATAACTCCAACACGATATCGAAATGTAAGTTTTCTGAACAAATTTTTTTACCGTGTTTCCACCGACACGATTCCGACATACCGATATTTCCCCGACACATGTCTATTTTTCAACTTATCGAAGTCCGACACGAAATCAACATTTAGAACCATGGTAAAAACATCCTATTTATCAAATATGAAGCTATAATAATAACATCAGACTACAAGAATTTTGTTACTTTCATCTGCAACATAATAGTGTAGGTGACATCTAGAATGTGTATGTTTATATTCAACTACACTATTTTATTGAGAGATATGATGACAAGTAATCTGATAGATAACGCTCAAGGATACGCAGTATGATTGAATCCCAAATTGAACAAATTCTAAAGCATAATCTGTGCGTAAACATTTTGGTGTGATTGAAAATTGATTTATTATTTCATTAAAAAAATTATTACATCTAGAATATGACTACGATCCTTCAAGAGATAAACCCATGATGTACAAGAATAATCATCTATAAAAAAAATATAATACTTATGACTTAACAGACGTAACTCTAACTAAACTTTAAATATCACAATGAATTAAATCAAATTAACTCTAGTTAGACACAAAATGAAGACATTAAAAAGAAATACGACAGTGCTTACCCAACTGATATTACTCACAATTAAAAGATGATACTGATATCCTGAGCTATGCCTACTGTAGCTTTCTATGAGATGGATAACCAAGTTGGTAGTATCACAAAATGGAAGCACAAAATGCAAGACTCTGGCATAGACGTCAGAGATACAAGTCCTCGAGGTATCTTGTTACAAACCAATAAGTACACGCCATATCCCCATTCACAGCCCAAACCAATCCTCTTTTCTATCTACAAATCTTAAAAAATGCAGTGAAAAGGAAAGATTACACAACAATGCAATTGCTTGGTAATAGCACTAATAAATAAAAGGTTAATAGGAAAGGTACATGAAGCACTTTCTAGAGTTTAATATGAGAAGAAACTTGCACAACTCCTTCAGATACTGAACAAGAACGACCATCAACAACAGAAACGAAAGTAATATCAGATAATTGAAAGAGACGGGTAAAAAGATCACATGTATTTAACATATGAGAAGAAACCCCCGAGTCTGTAATCCAGGAACTTTCCTGAGAGGTAAGGAAGGCACTCATACCTAAGGTGGTAGCATGTAATACAATGGCAATAGTATCAGTAGCATGAAACTATAGGAATTACTCGTAGTTAACTTGTGAAATGGTAACTGTCTGCTCACAATAGCTGTAGTAGGAGCTATCCCTATAGTAGCATTAACCTACTGTGATTTGCCAAACTTGTCCCAACATCTATCTAATTTGTATCCAATCCATCCACAATACTGACAACGCGGTCGTCCTCCACTGTCTGTGCGTCCACCACATCCTCCCTTTGGTCATGCCACGACCACAACCCCGAGACACTACCATAGCTAACTGATCTTACAATGGAGCTGGTGTGACGATGGAAATCCATAAAACTCTTGAGAAAGTTGTCTCTAGGTCAGGAACAGTATTGACACCCAAAATGTGTCCACGAATCCGAGAGGAAAGCTTGAGTATGAGACTAGAAAGGTAGACGGCTACTTCTAACTCACCTTGATACTATCACATATTGTTGATGTCAACGATTAACGACTAGTATACATCAAGCTCGTCTAAAAGGACACGTAAAGCTGTATAGAGGTCCTACACTAATCTGTCGCCTGATCTAAGCGTAAACAACAACTCGTGTATCTCAAATACTCTAAAGATATTCTTTTTATGTCTATATGTAGTCTTCAACGTGTTTCAAATCTTCTTTACAGGACAACACATCATAACACCACAAGCAACAATAGGCTCCATGTTATTTACCAACTAAGAAACAATGACAACATCATTGACGTACAAAACTCTATGCCCACAACAAATACTTCTTTCCATTGAGTTTCTATGATGTGCCACTAAAATTTTTGATCAATGACTCACGAGAGATCATGTTTCACCACTGAGAAAGGGAAGAACACAAAAAAAAAAATGTTAATCTGTCACAATCAGTGATGTATACGGGGAAAAACACTATTCAAACACGACACAAACACCTTTTAGATACCCACAACAACGATCCAAAGGCACAACCACGTGTGAATAAGATGTGTCCACACACAAACGGGTAGAAACACACGACATGGTAGCTTAGAACATCAACGTGATCAACAAA
Source organism: Posidonia australis (assembly GCA_024699735.1). NCBI lineage: Eukaryota > Viridiplantae > Streptophyta > Magnoliopsida > Alismatales > Posidoniaceae > Posidonia > Posidonia australis. The sequence goes on along the minus strand of JAMKQA010051452.1, from coordinate 13,536 downwards.
TACGGCTACCAATGCCACTAATCACACAAGAAAAGGCTAGAAGGGCCTCTAAGGTGTACAAAGAGAGGCAGTAGGCCTTCTGGGTTGTGCTGGAGGTGCCAACAGTGATCTGGAAACCTGACAGAGGCTTCAAGAGGGACCGACAATCCTCCTGGAAATGCTGAAAGAGTCGACGGTGCCAATGGAGGCTACTGGATGGACTAACGGACCTCCTAGTCGGTGCAGGAGAGACTGACAACGTCTGAAGGGGCACCGAAAGCTGTGGGAGAAGCCGACGGTGGTTTGCAAGACCGGCCAAAGCCACTAAAGGGTCGACAATGCTGGCATAAGGCAGCGGTTGGTAGTGACAGCTCATGTTTTACCATTGCTCATGTTTTTCCAGTAGCTCAGATACGATGTGGTGATGAGGGTAAATAATGATGTATATTATTGATTAAGGAGAAGAGTGTGTGTGTGTGTGTAAGGTTTACTAGATACCTAACATAAATGGATATCCAATAACCCACTACTATCTAATAACACTACAATGTCAATATGTACATAACTCCAACACAAGTAAATGTGAGTTACTACAATCAATTTCTGTGTGTGTGTGTGTGTGTGTGTGTGTGTGCGGGCATGTGTGTGTGTGTAAGGTTTACTGGATACCTAACATAAATGGATATCCAATAACTCAATAACCCACTACCATCTAATAAGACTACAATGTCAGTATGTACATAACTCCAACACAAGTAAATGTGAGTTCCTACAATCAATTTCTGTTTGTAGTCTAATTCTTCTTCAAGAAAATGATAAGAACTTAAGAGACAGTCAGACAACCAATCTACTTACCTTAATATGGTCATACTTGCATTAGTATGGTCATAGAGAGCATGAACACTTTTGCAGCATATACTCATGGAAAATAAAGCATAGCCTTAAAAGTTCAAAGGTAGAGATCACCTGAACATCCCAAACTGGATAGTTATGTCCTTTGTAACATACAAGATTTGCATTCAACTTCATGCTCCACAATCGAACTGCAGCAAAGAGGTGTACCATTAGTAAGTGATTTCTGCAAATTACATAACTAGTAATAAGAAAAACATAGCCTGTCATTGGAGATCACAAAAATTACTGGTTGAATCAGATGAAGACGAGAGGATGTAATCTCCAAGAGGGCTAAATGTAGCAGAATAAACAGGTCCAGAATGTCCTCGGAACAAAGTGTATGATCTGTTCCCTTCTTCCAATACCAGTGAAGTAGCACTTTCATGTTCTCCCTGCGCATTCGCTGAAAGTATAGTTCACCATACGAAACCATCAATAAAGTTACTGCTTTAAAAGGCAATGCTATAATCTCTGGCTCAAGACAAATCGCATAGCTTTCATTATACCGCATGAAACATAACTTCCACAAAAAAGAGAAATCTTTAATGACAGTTACATTCACCATCATGAGGTTGCTTGAACACATCTCAGAAACTCTTTACGAAAAAAATAGATCATGTTGCCAGCCCATGCCTAGAGGGATCAACGAAATGTCAGTGTTGTTGATGTGAAAATCAGACCTGCTATATTGTTTTAACCAACTTGAGAACCTGAAGTAGCCATCTATCAACAAAGCATCAACATGGAATGGCGTGGAGTTCGCATTAGATTATAATAAAACTCTTAAGGAAATCAATGGACTGGCATTAGGCTGCTATCTTTGTTGATTGACAATACTAGGATATACAACAAGCACCGAACTGCCGTCAAAAGAAACAGATCTATCCCAGACTCGTCGGATGAAAGCCTAAAGCTCTAAGGAAACTCTTAAGGAAATCAATGGACTGGTGTTAGGCTGCTACTAATACTTTGTTGATTGTCAATACTAGGATATACAACTAGCACTGGACTGTCCTTAGAAGAAACAGATCTATCCCAGACTCATCGGATGAAAGCCTAAAGCATTGCTTTAAGTATCTGTTTTGAATCTTCTTTAGGCCTCTGAATTTATTGACTGCTGCTTGCTGGTTTGGTTTGGTGTTATTTATTTTAGGTACCAGAGGGAGAAGGTTGTGAAGGTGGCCTTGTTATCCACACATCCGGTCGGATGAATGGAGGACCAAACAATGGGTTTCAACAAGCATTCCTTAAGCAGGGCTATAACCTATAGTCCTGATATCATAAAGGCAATGAAACTGCAGACTCTCACTAATCTATTGAGTGCCTTTGCACACAGGCACTTGTCATACGTGAAGAAGTTCAAGGTCTCCTGCACATTTAAAGTTTTTAAAAAATTGGTAGATATCTTTGCTAAGATTCACATACTAAATTAATTACTACTTGAAGCATTACATGCATCTTGCCAGCCAATGTTTACAACACCTGGGCTTGGGACACTCAATGTCAATGCTATTGACCTGAGAATTAAGGTAATGCACCTCTAGCTAACAGTAACAACCATGTAACAGACAAGCACTTTCAACAATTTACAGTATAGGCAGGAATGAAGGATAATGATAAGCAAAATTTTCAAGAATCTGCATTAAGCAACAATAAGAGGAAGTAGGACTAGAGTACTGACAGGGAACAGCTTGTTGGCCAATCTTTGACATGTCCCAAACCTGTGAAACATCAAAAAAAGAACATTAACACAAATATGTGTACAGACTCAAAAACAAATGGATAAATAATGACACTTCACAACCCATGCGTATGAAAATGTCAATTGACAATCCTAAACAATAAGTAACCTTCAATGATGAGTCCGAGAATCCACCAGCAATCAACGATCCATCATGGGAAATGGATGAACAGTTCAACCTTGAATTATTGAAGAAAGTAGTTATAAGAGTAGATGATAAAAATGCAAAATTATGGGCTAGAATACAGCTTATGATTGTAAATAATTCACACCCATTGTGAGCATTAAGGAAGGTGTAGAAGCTGACAGATGGAAGCGCCAAGCTACTCAGTTGCACACGGTTCCTTATGTCCTCAAGAATAGACTGTTCTACTTCAATTGGACTGAAAAACATAGTGCATCTTGATATCAGAAACCAAAACTCAATACAAAATAGAATTGACACCAAACAAAAGGAAGGTGCTCACAAATCTAAATATAATATCATCTAGTGTTGGTTAAGGATGAAAGTAGTCTGATTCTTCACTAGCATTTGAAAATGACCTCTAATTGATAGCATGTTTCCATTTCTATAAGGAAGCAGAATGCTTATAGATTCTCACCAGGTTCCATCTTTGAGACTGCTTCTCTTAATATTTCTAACCATAGGAGAATGATAATTATGCTTGCAGTTAACTCCAAATGAGATAAAACCGTGAAGATACTGGGAAATGACACAGACAAAAGCCAGAACTATCCTTTTCATAGATTAGAAAGTAGGTTAAGAGATAGCAGATCTGCAGCTAAATTTCATGACTCTCCAAATGATAGTCCCTTTTCATACAAAATTTGCACATCATTTCCTTTGAAACAAACGGCTAATTATTGCAGATAATATTTCATCAGCCTAAACCAAGCCTTACTTTCTCTCTTCTTTCCCTCGTTTTTTCATATTTGAAGCAAAAACTCGTCTATCTTAAATTCATGTCATAAGCTTGATACAATGCAGGGCAAACTCGTCACCACACATCAACGTTTTTGCCCTTTATCACTTCTTTCACTTTGCAAATAATGCAGAAATCACCAAACTTGCATGTTATGTTGCCGATCTTAGAAAATAACATCAAACTTGCAGAACTTATGTCATGCCACTTGGCTAAATCTTCTTCTTGAGATAATTTAGGGTAGGCAGTTTTAGCAATTTATATCACTCTTTTTAAGAATATATATATATATATATATATATATTATTTATTTATAATTAAGTATAATAAAAATCAGACTTGTGAGTTGTGACCTCAACAATTCCTCAATTGCTTTGTCAATTTTTTTTTGCATCAATAACCATCCTACTTCCATAAGTTTCATGTAACCTTGATATGATCAGTCACCAACTTTACCAAATGTGTATGCTCTTTCATTAATCTTGCCACATCCAAAGTATGGAGTGCATTCATTTTATCAGTAGGGAAGACCAAGCCCCATTTCTATCATAAAATGGAAACAAAAGAGATATCTAAAGGGGCCCAAACTCCTCAGAATGGGTCTAAATCATACTTGGGTTCCATTTAAACGATATTAACATGTACATAGCAGCTTTTTAGCCAGCTGTTAGAGAAAAAAATCAAACTAATGTACAAGTGCTATTAGCAAAATACCAAAATGGAATCATGGCTAATACATTGTAGGCAAGGCCAGCTCAGACTTTACTCGAGGTGCCACAGAGACGGTGCATGTCTCAGAGCGAATATTTTTTCCAGTTGCACCAACAAGCTTGTCTTTTTTATGTTTCTTAACAGGAAGTCCTTGTTTACCACTCTCTGAAGATTTTTTCTGAAAGAAGAGAACAAACACAAACAGTATTGCATACTACATATGATAAAAAGGAAAGAAAAACTCATGTAACCAGTTAGATCAAAATTTAACCAAAGAGAGAATGAACCAAAAATACAAAAAACTATCACTCAAGGACCCCTACCTGTTGCAGAAAAAAAATAATCAAGCCATCGTTAATAAAATATTCAAATATGAGCAAGAAGCATTATCAGCTAAACAAACAGACACATACCATTTACAACAAATAATATGGAATTTAAAAATAATGAATTAGAAAAAGGACATAACAAGTTAATGATAAACAAACCTTTTTGAGGCAACAAGTTATGATTTTGTGATCATGTCAGTAGATGTGCACTAATAACAAATAGATTTTCTGCTATAGTTCTTATGAAAATTTTGCTTGATTTGTTATTTTGCATATAGATAATACATTAAATGATGAATGTCTTAAAAAATAGAAAACAGCTTCTAGATGGATTGAGTCTCTAAACATTTTGTAGAAATGACTTGAATATATGTTCTGAAAGAAAAAATAAATAAATAAATAAAACAACTCAGATTATGGAGGCACAGCTCACGGACGCGGGTTTTTTACCCGCTCTTCCAGATCGCGGAAATTTGGTGGACGCGGGGAGCTCGTTCGCGAACGATCGGAGTGTCTCCGTTGCGTCCGCTCGTCTGATCTTCCACTCGCGTCTGCTGCGTGCTTCCGCTCGTGTCTACTCCACGCATCCGCGCGTCTGTTCTTCCGCTCGCGTCTACTCCGCGCGTCCGTTCATCCACGCGCCTGTTCACCTGCCTCCCTCTACTGCTATAAAAGGAGGAGGCAAGGTCGGAGCTTGTAGTGTAAAGGGACATCTTTCTTCCTCTAGCTTCCTCGTCTGGGATATTCCATCTGGTTCAGTTATTGTCAACATCTGTTCTTCTGTCTCGTTGACTCTGAGAAGTTGTTGCTATTCTGTTGCTACTACTGGTAGAAAATTCATATTGAAATTTCGGCGATTTGTACAAGAGTTATACTCTTGGTCTGAACTGTATTATTCTGAAGAATAGTGAAACCCATCTGCCCTGCCCGTGGACGTAGCCCTTTCTTGGGTGAACCACGTAAATTTGCGTGTCTACTTTACTTCATGTTCTTCACTCTATTTTCTTGTTGAACTAATCCTTAAACTTAACACATTTTTTTTAAAAGGAGTTCAAATAGAGGTCTAATGAAAAAATGATTGAAATTAAAAAAATAATAAAAATACATGTAACATGATATAATAAATTACCACGATCTTGTTTAATTCAAAAAATATGACTTGAATACATGTAATTATCATGCAACCACGAGTGTGTAATTATCACTTAACCAAGATAATTCAAAAACATAAATTAAATAACTAAATAACAGACAAGCATAAGTAAACAAATGAGTATCTAGATAATCAAATTATGCCAATGACAAGAAATTATTAACATTATATTAAAAAAGGTCATTTTTATTCAAAAAATGGTGTCATGTTAAAAAACGTTTATAGGCGTTTAAAAGGCCAGTTTTTTACGTTTTTTGGAACAATTAAATGATTCGACGAGTCATATATCAAAGTTCCTATTTATCATTTTTTGTTGAAGCATATGGGAATCTTTCAAGACTACTCCAAAATAGGTTAGTGTATACATCAATACATATTTTATGAGATGCACCAGTCATGTAGAAAGTTGTGAGGACTGACCACAAGTTAATACCACCACAAGAAAACTTGGCCAAATGCTTGGATCTCATATTCTCCAAAAAGTAAGAGATACCTGGGATATGACTGGAGAAACAGGTATGGAATATGATATTATGGTGATAATAGGTTTTTATTGGATGACCGATAGTTCTGAATTTCGACATTTGTTCAAAACATTTAAAAGGTCAATCCTCATAATGCCACACTTCATATAACTTTGGTCAATCAATGAATTTAGAAAATAAAGGTTTTTCATGTGTCGCCACCAAAAGATGCATTTACTTTCTCCTCGCATTCTCACAATGGAAGTAAATAAGGAAGCAATCCTATATATTCATCTGAATTTGTTACAAACTCTTCAATTTGAAGACAGAAGTCCATTACCTAGACTTTGTATTCCGTGCAAAACAACTTTAAGGCATTGACACACCGTAAAATATAAGAATGTTCACTTTGACAGAGAAAACAAATATTCATGCACAAGCCAAAAAATATTTTAGGCTTGCCTACCCACACAATTGGGAAACCAAGGTATTTATGAATAGCCATAACCAAGTCGATAGAAAGACAAGAAGGTGATGCCTATATGTTGTAGCAATTTGCATCCTATTTCCTTATTACCTTATTCTCTTCAGCATCAGCATCTTTGTTTTCTCCTTCAGGCTTGTCAGGCTCATAAAGCAAACCTCCTGCCTTTTCCAATCGATCTTCAATAGAATCTTCAAGCAACTAGAAATTCAATATTGCATGTATAATGTGAAATTTCAAAACACTAGAGATAGAATGGACATTAGTGCTTTTGAGTGGCAATAATCCAAAGATAGAGAAAAAAAAATGCAAAAATACAGTTCTTCATAAAATATTGATACTTTCAGTGGAAGAGCAGATAGAGAAAAAAATATTGACATAAAAAGTGCAAAAATGTGAATACTGGTGAATATGCTTAAAGATACAGTTCTTCATCCCCATAAGATACAGTTCTTCATCCCATAATCAATGAGAACAAAAACCTTTTAGATGCACAAAATAACATAATTCTATTACGTATAGGGTCTGCAATCCTCCAAGAATGATGCTTGTTACCTCATTATAACTCTTATTAATTATGAAATACAAAATAGGTTCCCATGCCATCATTCATATGCTGTTTTTTGACAATTAACCAGAAAGTCTCAAAACCAGCTTGTTTGATCCTTCTCCTCAAGTAGGATATGGCAACCAACACCAAGAGACCAATAAAGACTTATGCATATATGCAATTACATGTAGACATCATGCATGCCTTCTATAAAATCCAGAAAGTCTCAAAACCAGCTTGTTTGATCCCTCTACTCATCAAGCAGGATAATAAAGACTAACGCATATATGCAATTACATGTAGTCATCATGCATGCCTTCTATAAAAATCACCAGTCTAGTAGTAACAATCAAGAGACAAAAACTGCCAGGTATCCAACAACCAACATTTTTTGGGGGAGAGAAGACTGTTAAATTTTGTAATGCTTTCAACCTTTCAGAAAACCAAAGATACAAAAAGGTCTGCATTCAATACTCACACCCCAACGGACTTCTTTCCGATTAATTTGCTGAGCAATATCCTGGCTACTGCCGATCAGAGTAACAGCCTCAGTATCATCAAATACTGAGATGGGTTGACCAGGAGAAACTGTCAGCATCAGATAATAGGTTAATAAGAATCAAAATGACGAATATAACACTGAGAGAAGTCATCTTCTATGGAGCAAATGACCAGTAGTGAAAGCCACACTCGGCCTTTCAGAAAGAAATTTACTCTGGAAATTAATATGCTCATTGATTACTCCAAGAATTGTGATCGACTGTGTCTTCTGAAGATATTGCATAAGTAATTCATACGAGTACTGAAGAACAGAACAATTGATAGAAATTAGTAAATTTTCAGACAAGAACAATACACTGGTGTACCTAGGTTAAATATTGCAAGGATAAATTTGAAAGAAAAGAATGTACCTCGCAAATTTTTATATTAACTTTACTCTGCCTCAAAGAACGAGCAAATTCCATCTCCTGCATACTAGTTGTAAAGTGTAAGTAATTGCATGGTTTTAAGCTCAGTCAACCAAAAAACAAAACACCCCACCTCCAGATGTGCAGGAGTGAGTATGCCTTCCAACTTTTGAAGATCTCTTAGATGCATCATATCATGATCTTCGCGGAAATGATGAAAGAAAGTGCGGGCTGCATTATCCCATCAAAGTGGCACAGACATAAGGCTAATTATTAACAAATAAATATGCACATTTGAAGTTATGAAGATCCTAACAACTGTACCTTCATTTGCATACCCTTTTGCAACCAAATCCAGAAAACAATGGATAAATGCTGGATAGAGAACTCGAAGAAGCTCATGCTGAGTTATAGAAATAAGACAGCCAATTTAGACATAAATTCAAGCATGAACCTTCCAAATGTAATAGGAACTAGTAGTAGTAATATTATAATTTGTTCATTGCTTGTGTTCAATATGTACTTTTTTATATTTTTAGGTTTTTATACATAACTATTGTTATAAGTAATTTTTAGTCTTTTTTTGTAGGAAAAAAATTCCATAAACTGCAAGAGAGTAAAGGGATGTTATTTTTGAATTTATATGTACACCAAGGCATAAGCCATCCTTGGGAAATGCAATCATACTAGATAGAGACAAAGTTTTCAACTACCTGAAATCTTCAGGAGCTGAATAAAGTTCTAGAATGCTATATGAATTATGACCGACATGTAGATACCTTGTATGAGTCCAATGAACTGTAGGCCCAAGATCTTAGCTTGCTATAACCATCTTGATATTGCAATGGGCCATTATCCAATCTGTCATTCAAGCAAATTGAGCTGATAAGTATATATCACACCATCCAATCTGTCAATCAAATGAATTGAACAGGTAAGTATATATAACACTGGATGTGTTTAATCTAGGAGTCTAACCAGCCATGTAAGGATTTTTAACTTGTTTGTCCTTGCCACATTAACAAGAGAATCCTTCACTAATTCAGAGAAGTATTTCTTCTATTAATAACTAATTAATATGAACACAATGAAAATAATAACAACAGGTGGGAACATGGACATAGGTGCAAGTGCAAGTATAAATAGTGCTACTTTTGCAAATTTTACAATACGGATTATATACCTGGAGAGAGTAAAGTTTATCTTAGAATCAAGGAAATATTTGTTTTATACTTGTATACGTTACTTGTGAGGGTTTGCCAGTTTGGGGAATGTGTACAATGTATGATTAGAAATAGAGATCGAATTCATCTAAATTTCCGACTATGAGAATAAAATATAAAGAAATAAAAGAAAACAGAAACTATGGTCTAAGTCCAACCAGGGGCGAGATGGGGGGGTTATTGGGGGGGTTATAGGGGGGCAACTGCCACCCTTATTTCAAAAAAACCCTGTTATATGTGTTTATTGAAAAATTGTAAAAGTTGAGGGACAATGTAAATTGCCCACCCTTAAGAAATTTTTTAAAACTTTAAGATTAATATGCAAATTCACAAAACAAAGTTACAAATTCCCAAATCATATGCCACTGATGCCCCCAAATTCCCAAATCACAAATCCCTTCTCCACCTCCACCTCCACAATTCCACCACTGCCCGCCCACCCCATCCTCCTCCCTTCGGCGTTCACCTTCTCCAAACGAGCAAATGACAAGCCCTAAACTTGTATCCTGTCCCCCTACTACCGAAATCCGGATAGAAACATCACGAAGAACAGAAGGAGCCACTCAACCACTAACCCAGGAGGTCAGAAGGAAGCCACGCCGCACAGTACCTTCCGAACCCTTGGGCTCTGCGCCTCTGCCAATGACTAACCGGATAGTGAACATCGACACCACCACATTGGAAGCCCTCAAGCCTCAACCCACCCCCTGTAACCAATAACCCACTAACCCTCCCTCGCCTCCCGCCCCCCAAACTCTTCTAGAGTTCTAGTTTCACAGTAAAACTAATAGAAATCCAACTATTCCAGTTGAGTTGACCAATTCCTTGGACTAATTGCATGTATTGCTCGTATTTACACCTACTTTTACCATTAAAATATTAGATTGATTTGAATTTTTATGAACTTCTAATGATAGAATTCAATCTGACGTTTTCATTATTCTTGCCTTCTTGGTCTGAACTTTGGAGATCTTCTTAAGTTCTTATGCATATTTCTCTTATTGATCTAGAGTTCTAGTGTTCTACTAATCTAGTTAACGCTTTCTAGGTACCATGGTGCAACATTTATCAACAATACAAAGTGTGTTATTGGCTACTGTGTTTTAATTTGTTCTTTTTATCTCTCATTACTATAATTTATTTAAAGATTTTTTGTTTTGATTGATTAAATTTCAATTTATTTATAATTTTGATTAGGTTAATGTCAACATAACTAAGAATTCTACTATTGAGGCTTTCTTTAAGAGACGCTCTTCTCAAAATTTAGCGACAAATTCCTCCGCTCAACCCTTTAATGAAGAAATTCAAAATACTCCAAACGAAGAATCTCTTTTAGCAAAACATCTAAGGATTGAACATGATAGAGTGAATCTTAAATCTTTTCCACGTGATCTTGGACTATGCCCTGAGATTTCAGATTATCCTATGGCTCAACGTGACGACATTCGACGTGCTTATATCATGCTTGGTTCATACCAACTAACACTTCCTAAATACCCACTAACAAGTTCCAATAAGAATTGTCAGAGATACAATCCCAAATGGGTATATGTTATTTCCATCTTAGTTAGAGTATTCACCATCAAAGAATGCAACATTTTGACTTCCATGTTTTGTCTTTAACAAAAATAGCATTAATGTTCATTTTGGTGCAACCGCATTTACAGTTGAAAGATTTTCAAACTAGAACAAGGTCAATGGAGAAAAATATGCTTTCTTGGGTCATATCGAAAAAGACTCAAGTTCGCAACATAATTCTTCTACACAATATTGTCAAAATCTAATGCATCAATAGCAACATATTTAAAATTTATGACATAAACAAACTTCTCAAGCAATAACAAATAATCAATTGAGATTCAAAACTTCAATTGATTACATTCATTATCTTGCATTTCAAATATGTGCATTTAGAGGCCATGATGAAAGTCCAAATTCAAAGAATCGTGGTAATTTTATTGATATGATAAAATTGATATCCTCATATCTTGCATTCATTATCTAATGCATCAGGAGCAACCTATTCAAAATTTATGACATAACAAACTTCTCAAACAATAACAAACAATCAATTGAGGTTCAAAACTTCAATAGATTGCATTCATTATCTTGCATTTCAAGGATGTGCATTTAGAAGCCATGATGAAGGTCCAAATTCCAAGAATCATGGTAATTTTATTGATATGATAAAATTAATATCCTCATATCGCGAAGATGTTGCCAACATAGTCTTGGAGAAGACACTCGGAAATATCAAATATACTTCGCCTCAAATTCAAAAGGAGATTCTTGGTCTTCTTTCATCTAAAGTGCAACGTGCTACATGTGAAGAGATTGGTGATGCGAAATATTACATCATTGTTGATGAAGTATGTGATAACTCTAAAAAGGAACAAATGGTTACTGTAATTAGATTTGTCGATAAAGATGGGTTTATTCATAAACGATTTTTTGACTTCGTGCAACTGTAAAGAAAGAAATATACGAGGCTCTTTTTATAACACAATCTAAACATTCAAGACATTAGAGACCAAGGATATGATAGAACTAGCAATATACAAGGAGAATGGAATGATTTGCAAGTCTTATTTTTTAATGAATGCCCATATGGATAATATGTGCATTGTCTAACTCATCAACTCCAATTAACATTGGTTGTAGCTTGCAATGAGGTAATTCCTATACAATATTTTTTCACTAAATTAACATTATTGGTGCTTTAAGTAAAAGAACTAATGAGCTACATAATGCTCAATCCATTGAATTTGCTCGATTGTTGGATGAAGACGAGATTGAGACAATTAGAGGACAACCAAATAAAATGATAAATATGCAATAGACTGCAAATATTCGATGGAGCACTTACTTGAAAGCTATATGTAGTTTAATGAACATATTTGTTGCTACCTGTTCAGTTCTAACAAATATCAGCAATAAAGGTAGCTTTACACAAAAGACAAATGCAGATGAAACTTTTAATGCAATAATGTCTCTTGATTTCACTCTTATATTGCATATTATGAAAGAAATGTTGTTAATCATTGATGATCATTACCAAACGCTTCAAAGAAAATCCCAAGACATTCTAAATGCAATCGGTTTAGTATTTTCTACTAAAGATCTCATCCAAAAGTTAAGAGAATGTGGTTAAGATACATTACTTGAGGATGTAAAATTATTTTGTGAAAGACATAGCGTAGAGATTTCTAATTTGCACACTCAATATACTACAGGACATGGTCGACCTCATCGCCAAAATGACTCTATCACAATGGAGCATCACTATCGTATGGATACTGCAATAGACTCCATTTTGTAAGAATTAAATAATAAATTTCCTAAAAATTCAATAGAGCTCCTTAGTTTAAGTGCTAATTTGGATCCTAAGAATGATTTCAAATCATTTAAAATTGATGATATTTGTAACTTGGTAGAGAAATTTTATCCTTAAGACTTCACAAATCAAGAAATACAACACTAAAGATATCAATTACATCATTATAAGCAGAATATATTTCATGAGCCTTGATTTGAAAAATTAACAACACATCCTCAACTTTGTCGAGCATTGGTGGAAACTAACAATACAAAACTTGTAGATAGGTTGATTCGTCTTGTATTAACTCTTCTGGTTTCAACTGCAACCACTAAACGAGCATTCTCGACTATGAAGCTTGTTAAAACCTAACTTCGCAATAAAATAGAAGATACGTTTCTTATAGATTGCTTGGTTGTTTATATTGAAAAAGAAATTGCCAAGAACATTAGTAAAACAACCTTGATTGAAAATTTCCTTGATTTGACAGAGCAAAGAGCTCAACTTCGATGAAAACCTTAGTTGTTAATAATTATGGTTTTTATTTTTTGTAAATATCCATGTTTCTAACATATGCATATACTTTTGGATATTTTATTAAAGACTATATTTTCCTTTTGGGTTTGTTTTTGTAAATATCCATGTTTTCTAACAATTGGATATATTTTTGGGTATTTCATGAATCCTAAAATTATTTTTTTGAGGACTTTTTCTGCAAATATCCATATCTTATTGGATGTATTTTTGAGTACTTTACAGAAAAAGATAAAGAATGGCACACGTTGCTTCTAAAAATCATTTTTTTTAATAATTTTTTATTATATATAGTAAATGTATATGATGCAAAGTAACCTCCCCTCC
>JAMKQA010051451.1:0-23077 GCA_024699735.1 Posidonia australis | reverse complement strand
TAATAATTCTATTGCAATATTATTATTAGATGCATTATCAAATGATATTGTATTTATTTTATAAAATATATTATATTCTTTAGTAATATCTTCTATCATATTTGATATAGTTTTACCAGTATGTGGATGATCAAAAACTTTAAAAGTAATTAATCTGTTTTGTAAATTCTATTCTATGTCTATCTAATGTGCAGTTAAACATAAATATGGAAAATTATTTGGACCAGTCTAAACATTACATGTTAATGATATTTTATATAATAAACTAAAAAATATTTCAATTAAATTTTTTTTATCTTTTTTAAATGTTTTATAAATTATATTTCTAGAAAAACTTTTAAATTGTGGATTTAAATAATTTTGCACACATGATTCAAAATTTTTATTTTCAGAAAAAGAAAATGATTGTTCGTCTTGTATTATAAATTTAGTTATTCCTTCATTAACTTCTTCTGTATTATATTTCCAATTAATTATACCACTAGATCCTACTTGTAACTTCGATTGTTTTAAATCTGTATTTTCATCTTTATTATGTCTGGGTATATATTTTTGTAAATGTCTAGATATATGACTTACACCCCCTCCCCTAGGACATGTGTATGTGGTATTACAATATTTACTGTAACACCTAGTTTGATCTACATGGTCTAATGTAACATGGTCCCAAACTTAAGAACTTTGTTTCCTAAGTTTTTTAGTAGCTGTGGACTGTGAAGCATGTGTTGGGATAGACTGAGGCTGATCTGACTCCATACTAGGGATATAGTCATGGCTATCAACATTATCAATATTTTCCATTTTAATATAAAAAATGAATATAAAATAATACAACCCTTTAACCCACAAAAACCGAAACCAAAAAATGGAGGGTTTAGAAGTAAAGCATTTGGAGAGATTAGAAGTAGAGAAATTTTGATGTTGCTGGCTCAATTGGTGTCGCGTGGAGACTGAAGAGTAGAAGACGGGACGGAATCTAAAGTCAAACAGCGAAATCTTCACTTGAAAGTTGGGAGAAAGTTGTAGACTTGTAGTTGAGAAGAGAAGAGAAGATTGAGTTGTGAAGAAAAATGAAAGGAGTATGGGAATATTTATATGGTAAATGGAGTGATAATTGTTAAGATTTAAAAAAAAAGGATTAATGCAACGACTACATTATTTAGCCATTGGCCGTTGCCAACGGCTTTATAGCCGTTGTAGAATGGTACGTCAGGTATGTATGTTCCATTTTTTTTTTAAATTTTTACAGGCAAATCGGCCAGACCCGACCCCACCTAGATTGATTTCATAAATCAAATTGAGCCTAATAAACGAACCTTCGCGGATCTGAACCTTGGGTCTGACACAACCCAGGGTCCACGACGATCCTGATCCGACCCAACCCACGGAATTTGTTTTTGGACCCGGACCTGACAACCAGGGCCGTCTGGCCCGGCCCTATTTCCACCTCCACCCACAACAAATCAAGTAAAGAAGCAGATTCCTTGCCATAATGCCTGCCATTCGCCACGCCATTCCATACGTACCTCCCCCCTCGCTCCCTTCCCTCGAGTTCTTCCCTTCTCCCTTTATTTCTGGAGCCCATCCATCGCACACGATAGCATTTCACGATCACAACCACCTCCTCCTCTCTCCCTTCCCCCCTCCCCCCTCCCCCCTCCCCCTTCTCCGGCTATATAAACCCGTCCCCAACCAACTCCCCCCTCACTCCCCCCGCCCACACCCCAACTTCTCCTCCGTCGCCGCCCATGGATTCGCAGGTCACCGTCGCCCTCGCCCTCTCCCTCGTCGGCGGTATCAGCACCTCCATCGGTACGGGTTCCCTACGTGCTTGTCTGAAACTTTGCTAGTTCCACTTCTACTGGACGTTGCGCATTTTGGCGACGTGTTCTTCTCGGTTGTGACTTCGTTGTTGGTCTAGTGATGGATGGACGTCCTTGGAAATTACTTTTAATTTGTTTTTTTTTTTTTGCTTGAGGTTCTGCTCTCGCTGACTGTTGTTTAAAATAAGTAGTGTTCTTGATGTCGTTGTTGGCGATCGGTGGATTGCTTCGAATTGCATTTTTTTTCAAGTGTCGTGATTCCGCTTCGTCTCGTCATGTCTTTCTCCTCTTTGTGGTGATTCCGTATTTACTGACGTAGTAAGGAACATATGCTGCTAACGAGATTTTCGTTTTGAGTGTTTTGCTATTCTTTACGTCTTGTTGTCTTAAGTCTTCATAGCTTATTGTATGCCACTTTTAAGGTATTTTATTTTAGAGTTTAAATAATATAGTGTATTTGAATCTCTTTCTGTCACAATTTACACTAGTTACTGAATTGGCCATTAAGATGATATAGGTATCTCATTCTGTTCCATTTGGAGTGATAGCCATCCTTGAAGTCTTCATGGCTTACTTTGCTTACATGAGACTTCAATTATATCTTTTTCTTACCAACCAAAAATTAAGGTTTTTGAAATTTTTTCTATAATTAATGCATGCCAGGAACTTAATTGGCATTAATATTATATAGGCGTCTCATTTTTAAGAAGACACGAAACATATCATTAGTAAATCCTTAGGTATTAAGATTATATGGGTTTCTTAGCTCCAAAGAGATAAATTATATAATTGTTTCCTATTTCCTTGAATTAATCCTTTTCACTTCTAGTAAAGATGGACGAAGTCAACTGTATAACCTGATTACTTAATGATCAATATTTCTAGGGATTTATTACTGTTGGATAGAAACACTGCACCTTATGATCACGTAATTGGTTTTGTGTAAAGGTTAACTTGGTAGCTACTGCACACATTTATTAATATTTAAATCTTGTTTTTCCACTAACATGTTGTCAACATGCGTCTAAATGGTCTGGCTGTGGATAGTCTTTTGTGATGTCAAAAGGACAATGGTATTCTTGTTTAACAATATGAATTGGATGGGCATTGAATATAGTTAATTATGTGGGCCTCATTAATCATTATCACTCAATTGATTCATATAGCGATAAGTGTTGGTAATTTGGTATTTGTGCAGTGCCTACTACTTGGGATTCTAATCTTAGGATGCCTTGTACTGTCCTGGTCCACCATTTCTAAAACTTTTAGCTTATCTGAAACAGGTGCAATGTTTGTTGTTATGAATCAGGCTCCAAATCTCAAGGCACTCGGACTCTTACAGGTCATAGTTTGCTCAATTTTCTATTCTGAGATTTTTTTTTTCTGCTTCTCTACCACTCTATGTCTTGCAGTTTTTTTTAAAAAATTCCCATGTCTCTTCTTAGGGATTTGCTGCTGGCCTCATGTTGAGCATATCATTTTTTGACTTGGCACATAATGCTCTGAACAATATCGGGTTCTTGAAGGGCAATCTTTGGGTTAGCTGCTTCTCAACTTGGATAATGTAGTTGATTATTAATGAAAAGTTCCTTATGTTTGCTTTGTTCCCTCTCTGTCGATGTTGTGTTTGAATGTTTTTGAACAGTACCAACTAAAGTTTTTGTATGATGCAGTTCTTTGCTGGAGTTGTTTTATTTGCTGTGGTTGTCAGTTTCGTTCCAGAACCAACACTTGTTCCAAATTCAGATACAACTGCTAAAAAGGTGTAATACGACCAGATGCGTTTGACTACTGCTTTTTTTAAAAAAAATTTCATTTCCTCTCACTTATTCAACTTATTGAATGAGAAACTGCAGAAAGATGATGATGAATCAGGCAAGGACCTGATGAAGAAGCACCGTCGTCAAGTTTTTTTCAGTGGAATCATCACAGCAATTGGTACCATTTTTTTAGGAAATTGCTTCATTGAAGTACTAATCTTTTCTTTATTGATGTCTTGCAAATTTCTGTTCCATGTTAGTTTACTGGATTGTCTCCTTGTTACCCATTGTACAATCGATTATTCGCAATTCTATGTAGAAGTGTACAACTGATGGTCATGTTCGTGTCTGAAGGCACCTACCACTGCTACCCAGTTACTGTTGAATGCAGTTTATTCACAATATAGGATGTGCTTCTTGTTATAAATTAAAAAGTAAATTTCTTGATGATACCTCTAACTATCATCGATTTTCACCTCCATACCCTCAACTTCGAAACCATTCAATTTGGTACCTTGAAGTTACAATTTGATTTAATGTCAACTAGTTAGTGTAACAACGATATAATTTACCATTTTCTAACCATTTTGCCCGTAACTGGATCTGGTGTCGTGGCTACCTAGGCTCACTAAAGAACTCCATGGTATTGCTGCAGTTGCTTGTTGCCAACCTAATCGGGACCATGGTCGGATGTTGGTAGGTTTGGCAATGAATTGAGTCTAGACCCAAGACCTGTGGGTCTGGACCTATGAATTAGGGTCTAGATCTAGAAAATAAGATACATAGATTGTGGACTGAGAGACCTGAGACTCCCATTTGTTTAGTGAGCAGAGTCTGGGTCCAAAAATACCTATACTCATGGACTTGAAATATATTATAATAATTATATTTAATTATATAATAATAATTATTTATTTTTTAACAAAATCTCCATTTCCCTTTCCTAACTCAAACCCTAATTCTCTCATTCCCTTTCCTAAGTCCCAATTATGGTTGCCACATCCTCTTCATGATGATTCAACTTCTCCACTCCACCTCATTCCCTTATTTTTTTGTGATGTATGAATTATTAGATTATGATTGTTATTTAGTTTTTCTTTAATGAAAGTGCTTGTTATTAATTATTATAATGGTTTGAGTAGTATTTTGTTATGTATAATATTCATAGGTAAATTTATAAATTGTAGTAATCATTGTAATCAATAGGTATTTTTCATTAGATTTTTATACAAATATCATTTAATGTTTAAACTTGTTAGACCCGTTAGATCTGAAATCCGAATCCAGACCCATTATCTTCATGAATTTAGGTAAGGTCTAAGTCCAGATATTAGATTATGGGTCTAAATTCAAATCCAAATCTATAAACAAAGATGGTTCTAGGTTTGGGTATCATTGGACCCAACCCATTGCCATGCGTATTTGCTGGTGCTATGATGGCTTGTATTCATGGTGGTGATGGTTGGAGAAGTGGCTGTTTGAAATCTTGTATTTGTGTGATGATAGAGGAGGAGGAGGTAGAGGAGGAGAGGAGAGATGGGAAGGAGGATGCAGGAGGTGGTTGTGGAAGAGGTGGAGGGGAGAGATGGGAAGGAAGCTGTTGTTGCTGCAGATTTGGAGGAGGAGGAGGGAGAGACGGGAAAGAAGAGGCGGGAGGGAGAGAAGGAAGGGGTGGAGGGTAGAGATGGAAAGGAAGAGGTGGAGGGGTATTTTCATCAATTTTTTGTAACCTACTGTGCACTAACAGAAGGATATGACAACCACAATTGGGGAGTACTACAGTGAATGATTTTAAAGTAGTTGTGGTAAAGTGAAAATCCATAATAGTTGGAGGTACCATCAAGAAATTTTATTGCTCAAATTCAATAATGGATTACTATTTAGGAGATAGATAATGACATTAGTGTTTCCCTCACAATCTACTTCAAGATCTGCATAATTATGTCTAGAAACCAGGCCAATAACTTTGTGACAGTGGTTTGTCAAAGTCCTGAAGGTAGATGCCTACTTTTTTTTTCTTTCAGGCCCAACGTTTTGTTTATCTTAGTTGTTTTTAGTTACCTACCAATCTTTATTTATGAAAATGTTATGCAATAGTTTTTTGTCTTTTTCATGGAAAATTTCTACCTAAATATTGGATAGATGTGGTTTACTATATAATGTATTTATATCATTGATCTAATGATCAGTTATTTCTTCCTGCAAGTTGCAGGAATAAGTTTGCATAATTTTCCCGAGGGAATGGCAGTTTTCCTTGGATCAATGAAGGTGACCATCATTCATTTTGTTAGCATTAAGAAATTAGATGTTTATATACTTGAAGTTTTAATTCATGCCATATTCCAAAAAGAGAATTCTCCTGATATTTTAGTGACATTCATTATGTTACTATTTTAAAGTTTATGGTTGACTGTACCCAACTTATCGTGTGAAGATTCACAAGGAAGGGGTAATGGTGCTCGTACTCTTTACTACTAATAATAGTTCACTGATTTTTTCCCCTTACTGCTGGAGACTGGACCAAAACTAATGGACAGTTGGACACTGATGGTGATAAGGCTGGGATAGGGTTCTAAAGATGCGGGACGAGCAATAGATTTGCTTTTTTCAAATAGTGTTCTTAGAGTTCTTGTTCAGTTGGTCATGTACTACATCCATGCTTTGGAAAAGATATTAGAAGGAATTGGGAATAACAGGTTGTGAGCGAATATGACCACACCAAAGTGCACATATCTCTTTCAATTGCTTTGAAGTTTCAAGTGGAAGTTATGGAAGTCTCTAATATATACTCTTTGAAGTCCCATAAACTACTACTTGACATAATAGAGAAACCAGTTGATTAGAGTACTGGAAAACTTTCTCTCACTTTTATTTATTGACTATCTTACGCAAAATACATTGAAATTGAAGGTGTCATGTAGATGTACACTTTTGAGCTGAAAATTATGTTCTTTTAAATTTAAAATTTTCTTTTTTTAGGAAGCTACTTCTTTTTGATAGATGCTACTGTATACAATTTTTCTCGCTAGATAATTCAATACTTGGAATTCAATTTCTCATGGTGCAGTTGTACTTCTTTGGCATAGTCTTATCAAGATTCTAAATGTCGGTTTCGTGTCGGATTTTGGCAAACTAAATGCTCGTTGGCGAAATGTCAATATGTTTGTATCATATCAGTGGAAACACAATAAAAAAATTCTACATGTGTTCACAAAACTTTCATGTTAGTATTGTGTCGATAAATTGAAAACAAGACACGTGTGGTGAATTTCGTACTATGAGTCCTATACGGAAACATTCTTTTTATATTTAGTTATTATTGTGAATAGGTGTTCACTTGAGACCTGTAATTAATGGTCATAATTTACTAACATTCCTTTTATATTTAGTTGTTATTGTGAATAGTTGTTCACTTAGAGATTTTAATGCTTCTTCGTCCTGTAATAAATGGTTATAATTTCATATATTTTTGCCTCATTGTCAGTTTTAAGGTTACAAGTCACTTACACATTATTCTTTATTCTATCAAAATTATTTTAAGTTGGTTTTTTATGGAAAATATGACTCAAATCATTTGTTTTTTATTTTTTATATTGGTGAATAAAAGGAGTCTCATTCTCGTACTTTAACCAATCATGTGCTATTGATTCAAGTTATACATTACAGATAAATTTTACGGCTGATCATATGCATTTTTACTTCATACTTGGAGGATTAGATCTTAAGGAATAAATAATAATGGAGCTGTAGGATGCTGGATTTTTCCAGGGATAATAATGGTGCTGTAAGACACTGGATTTTTCCAGGGATATTCTGAGGACTATGCTAATCTTAGAATAGTATTGTGACTCACATAGTTAGGTTAATGAGGAGATGCACAACCTTTTTTACAGTTATGGAAGTCTTAGAAATCTTAGAATTCTTATCATCCACGTGAATTTGTCTGCACTAATTCATTACATTGTTTGTATGCAGAATTGCCACTAATCTATTTTCCATGGGATTTAACTTGCCACTAATTTGTTTTGCATTGTTTTAGAGTGCATGCTAGGAGCAAGCCTGCATCAAAGTCAACTAATGCTTCTTGTTGTCAAAATACTCATTTTCAGGGGCTTCGTGTTGGTCTTAATTTGGCACTTGCTATTGCTTTGCATAACATTCCAGAGGTATGTATACCTTACTATTTGCATATGGTTAATACTGAAGTTTCTCACATGTCCGCTGAAAGTTGGAGCACGTTCATGATTATATTGAGTACTTTACTCATTCCTTCTATTTAAATTTGAATAAATTAGTTTAAATTGAACTTGTCATGTAAAAAGATTACTATGATCAAATGAAGTGTAACTAGTTAAATTTTTTCCTATTAGTATGCCTTGGCTGGACTTTTTGTGCATAGTAAACTACGATTTGATTGGTAACTAGGAGTGCTGTTGTAACTTAAAGGAGAATTGTCATATTGATCATAGTAACAGATGCATTAATGAATGATTGCCAACTTACATAGGGTGTGGTGATCATGGAAACTTGAGCTAGGGTGAAGGGTTTATGGGATTATTATTAGGGAGATAGAGAGGAGAAATAGGAGACCGAGAATAAAAGAGAAGTGACAGGGTTGTGAAATTGAATAATGGAAAGGAACTGGTGAGAACAAGGACAAGCAAAATATGAGCTCAGATATTTCTCAGAGGTAAAATCTTTTTGAAATTATCATACCATTTCTTGTTTTTCTAGGTTATGAAAATTGTGAAAAGCTTGGATATGATATTTTAGTTCAGGTGCAAGGTATTAAATTGTATAGGGTTCAAATACAGAAGCCACTAGCAGAAATATGGAGCAAAGATGGAATGGAGCAAATTTAGTGCTACTACAGAATAAAAGAGAGCTGAACTAATAAAATTGAAGAAAAAAACCCCGTAAGCATAAGAAGTAGATACTGGTACTTTGGAATCACCAAGGATTTTGCTGCTTTGTTTTGGCATTACACCAAAAGAAGGATGAAAAATATTCCAATTTCAGTTGACAAAGGTATGCCAAAAAAAATTACAAAAGCTTCATTTCCCAGGAATTACCAATTTGATGTCACCTTGTAAAAAGCTCTTTGAAAAAGAATGACCCACAAGTAAACAAGTACCCTGAAAAAGATGTAAAAATATATTAAGTGAGCTTAAATTGGGGAAAGAATCTATAGAGATTTGAGCCAGATAAGATGCATCAAAGATGTAAACTACAAGGGGTCTACTATCAAAGATGATGAAGTAGTTATCAATAAACCATTTACCGAAATCACATAGAGGGTCTAAATTTAGGGATGTCTTTCAATTCTGTGAGGGTTAAATACTATACATATTTCTAAGGACTAGCACAAGCGGAGTGCAAGAGATCATGAAGAAAAGTTACTACTAGTGGGCATGATGGGATTACCATTGAAGCTTGGAAATGTATAGGTGCTGATGGGCTAATTTAGATAACTAGGCTGTTTAGCAAAATCTTAAAGAGTAAAAGTTGTATTCCTCTTCCAGATGAATGGAGGAAAACGTGTGTATGAGGTTAAGGGTGATATTTAAATTGCAGTAGTTCTCATGGTTACAAGCTAGTGAATTGCATGGTAAAACTGGAAAAGGGTGATTGAATGAAGACCAAGGCATGAAACTATGGTAACAGTCTCACAAGTTGTCCCTTCTTTTGATGAAGTGGATGAAGTGTGAGATACTTGCTGCCACCGGTAGATGACTCTCAAAGGCCGGTTAATACGTAGTTGTGCCTGGTAATGATTCTAGCTTGGCTTTATCACAATCTGGCCAAAAGCTCACCCAAAAAGCTGACTTCTGTCAAATTTGTATAGCATAAACTGGGACAGCTTCTAGGATTAAGCTAATTGTGTTTCTCGTTTAGTAAAAAAATTGGCTAAAAAAGAAGTATCTTCTGACAGTACTTTGGATGTTACCACAATAAAAATTGTGGTGGCATTCCATCTTTGCTAAAGAAAAGAGTAAGTATCTTCACATATTATCATTGATTTAGAAGAGTGTATTGTAAGTACCTAGGAAAATAATATGGTGGGTGCTAGGAAAACCCATACGCCTTGGTATGTAAGGACACAAGACATAGCTGGAGCCATAACAAGTAACAAGTCACCCTTGAATCGCAAATAGCTAATTATTCGGGACGAGAATCCATTATGGAGCAGCCTTGAAAAGTTCTCAGAGTCAGGATCCATGTGAGGAAGAAAATGAAAGAAATTGTCGTAAGAGAAATTTGAACTACAAATTTCATATATAAAAAATTAGTTATTGAAATCTTAGTGGAAACTTCCAAATAAAATTCATATATAGAAGTTTCGAATTGGAGCTGTTTGCTCATTTTGCTGCCTAAAGAAAGGGGAAAAAACTGTTTGCCCCTTTTGGTTTACCCTTTTGATTGAAGTTAAATACCATGCTAATATTGGTTATATATATTAATCTAAGTTAAACTAGATGACACCAGCCTGTTGAAGGGCCTACAGTGGAGAATCTCAGATTTGAGCTCCTGAGCAGCGAGTGTATACAAGGGAAATAACTAGCAGCTGCGCTGTGCATGTACCCTCAGTTCGTATCTTGCTCCTACCATCCCATTATGGTGAAGTCCTGTGATTTCTGGGTCATAAAAAACAACAACTAGATATGTTCTAAATTTAGGGGCTACACACTTTTGTCATTGTTTACTCAAATGATTACTCAGTGCTTCCTGAATCCGAAGTAATGGATTGGTCTACTAGGTGGTTGTCATTTGTATGGACTATGGAAGTACCTGGCCATGTGCATCACATGTCACCCAGCTCGTAATTTTAAGACCATGTACAGATCCACTGCAATATACTAGTGTTTTATGCTCATGGTTGGCTTTGTATAGAAGTACCCGGACATGTGCATCAGATGTCAACCAGCTTGTAATTTTAAGGCAATGTACAGATCCACTGCAATATGCTAGTGTTTTATGTTCATGGTTGGCTTTGCTGTTTAGGAGTTCTGTAGAGCCTCTATTCCAAGAAAACATACAATTGAATTATGTTCAAAAACGTATTGAGTGGTTCATAATGTACTAGTGTATTTATGCTCATCGTCTGTAGGTTTCTCTTTCAGGGTGTTGCTGTAGCACTTCCAGTTTATTTTGCAACTGAAAGGTACAGTCTTTTGAACATTTTTTTGTTTATATGGTTTGTTACTTTGTAAAGTCCATGGTTCTCCAACATGTTTGATTGCTTGTATGTCAAAACGGAAATTGAAGATTAAGCATGAAGAAAAACCTAAAAAATCTTTTTCAATGAATCTGAGACTGACGTAGTTTGTAACTTGTCTGGTTTCCATGCTACAGTAAATGGGAAGCATTCAAACTGGCAACACTTTCAGGGTTTGCTGAGCCATTAGGTGTAGTACTTGTAGGTAAACAAATCTTGCTTCCATGTTATTTTAACATAGATGTAATATTCTTTTTCTCTGCTTTCTTTTTCCATGCTTCTTCTGGATTAGCTTGCTCTTCAGCAAATGCTGAATGTAGCGTAATTATTACTGCAACCCCGCAAGTAACTAAAGACTGCGAAGCAACATGTTTTGAATCCCAGCCTACCTCAATTGCTAAAATATCATTGTTAGCGCACATTAATCATTTCTAAACCAAGTACTTGAGCTTCATAAAAAAGGGATGTACCAAAACTAAGTGTGTTATTGAAGCAGGCTGACATGATCTGATTCATGTGATAGCCTCTACTTACAGCCATGTTCACGTGCAGACCAAAGGCATTTTGGATCACACGTGCAGGACAGTTTTAGGACCTGGGGATTTAGTCTCATTTGATTATGATAATAATTAATCCAAACCTACATTGTGGTGTAATCCATCACCTCTCACCTTTAAGCTCTTGAACTATTCAGGATCACCAAAGCTTAACACAAGCAGTTGCCATGCATGGGTGTTCAACATTTGAAGTGCAAATCTGACCATCAAAATGAAGTATGAATTTGTGGTGTTTTTAAATTCGTAAAACCCAGCTTATACTTTGTAATATGAAACCTGTTTAAGGTCTTTTCAAATTACATTATTTTTGAAATATCATAGAACCAAATAGGCCCTTATTTCACTTTAATGAACTAGTCAATACTTGCTTTAAGGACTTATAAAGGTTAACTTTGTAATGTTGAAACATTAACCTCCATATTCTAGATCTCTAATCATGACACAACTAGATCGCTAAGAGCGTGTGGATTGAGAAAAAGGCCTTTTTTTGGGGTGTATGTTTGCTTCAGATTTTTATCAGGGTTTGTTCATATTTGAATGTTATAGATCTTCTAGGTTTATTTAAAATACAGCAAATAAGCATACAGCAATACCCCAAATTTTATCCATATTGTTCATGCAAAATTATACAAGCATGCATAATTGCATATTCACCCATAGGTCTGTGCGTTTCACTCTTCCATGATGAGTGACAGAACCAACAATTTTAGCAGCTCAAGAGAATGAACTAGCACAAAAAAAAACTTGCTATGCACTGATACGAAGCATTCTCCTACCAAGTTGTAAATTTTGTAATTCCTTTCCTGCTTCTGTTTTATTGCTCTCATATACATACCCACTCATCATGAACTTGTTCTCTTTTTGTAATCAATTAAGCAAGTCATAACATGCTTTATTTGATGAAACTGTTAAGAAATTCCTCTAGAAACCATGTAGACACATCTGTATTTTTCAATTAGCTGGAAATTGAATAATATCTTGCTTTTTAGCCAAGTGTTTTACTTTTTAATTTATGGAAATTTTGTGAAGGATCTGTTTCTGATTCTGCAATCAGCCCATATAAAGGATATCTGCTGTAATGATGTGCAAAACACAGTTTTGACGTTTGAGACATGAATTATGACTGGTGCATAATTTTTAAACTTTGTTCATGCATAATTAATGCAGCATTTACGCCTGGAACCATGTTTCCTCGTCAAAATGAAGTCAACAATATCTTGCTATAAATTTGTATATATCTCTACAGTGAACTCCATTCGGTAAAAGGAGGAAACAGGAATGCAATAAAAAGTTGATGGCTTGTAATAATTTTTCTGTCTGCTTATTTGCTCTGTATTTTTTGTTAATGATTTCCCCTTTATTGATTTCAAACTGATGGAAGAAAGTTTTAAGACTTATATTTGAATGCATTGCTTGTTGCAGCTTACTTGTTTCCAAGAAGCTTAAGCCCGGAAATTCTTGAGGGATTACTTGGTTCAGGTATATCATTTACCATATTGTTTTGCCAACAAATTAAATTGTCTGTTGACCCATTAATTACTTTTCATTGTATTTCTAACAGTTGGTGGAGTGATGGCATTCCTCACTTTGCATGAAATGCTACCCCTAGCATTTGATTATGCAGGACAGAAACAGGCTGTTAAGGCTGTATTCTTAGGCATGGCTTTCATGTCAGCAAGGTGGGTCATAGATGAATATTTCAAGAATATTTGTATTTAAATGTGTTGGGATCTTAGACTTCACTACAAGAGATGTGAATAAGGAAACTAAGTATAATTGTGAATTAAAATAATTATTTGCTAAACATAAGTAATATTCAAATAAATGGAATAAAATGAAGGATTTGAATATTAAATTAAAACATGTAAAGAGGGAGATGAGAGAATTCTTTGAGAGTTTTCTTAATCTGATATTGTTTCGAATTAAGATTCCATCGTTACATTATCTTGATGAATTTTCGTCAAGCTTCGCAAAAATCATAGTTGACGCTTCTCACAACTTAAAAAGCAATAAGTCTTTGATCTTTATAAACTTAGACTTTTTTTTTATAATCTTCTAAATTCTTTTAACAAGGTGGAAGGTTGGAAATGAATTTCTCTTGTTCAAATGTGGTTGTTCAATTAGATATGGCTTGAAAGTATTTCTCACAAGATAGGAATAGAATGCTTGAAATCAACTTTTAAAATGATGGGATTTGAAGTTCTAGTGTATATGTGTATCTTATTGGGTCATAGGGGGTCCTATTTATAGAGAAAGTTGGATAAAAGTTTAACTCTAATGTTTCTTTCAATGTTCACAAACGGTTAGTAAAAGGATAGATCGAAATTTTTTGGTTTGCTATTTTATAATGTTTTATACAACAATCGGTTAGTTCGGTATGTCAAACTACATTAGGTATGTCGAACACATCCTTGGTCTGATATGTTGAAATTCTTTGGGGTGTTGATTTAGTAATTCGATGCAGTTCTCGGTTGTGAATTCTGTTTTCTCCATATTTCTGTATACCGAAATTATTCAATCTGTCGAAATCAACCATTGGACGGACCTATTTAAAGATTTTTCTAAGGTTCTCATCTTGGGTTCTTGGGTATTACTATTTTTCTTGGATTTTGACTTATTTGGGATATCTTTACACGTATCCTAGATTTACAAAAATAAAAATAAAAATTACATCAATAATTTTTACAATAAACTCAAATACATGCTCTTACTCTTCAATTTTCAATAGACTTAGACTTAATTTTGCACATATGCTCTTTCTTAGTCTATTTCACTTTTTTTTCAAAGTCCATGAGAACTTTTATTGGATCTATTAAGAATGTTAGCTCACAAATATATTTTATTATCATTAAAATTGAGATGAGGCAATTTTACCAATAATCTCTTCTTTTTTTATGATGACAAAATAATAAGTATTTCAAAGCTATAGAAATAGTATCCCTTTAGAATATACATACAAAATATGTCAATGAATCACAATATTCTCCTTAACTGTGTGAGTCTAATAAAAATATCAAACAATGCTTAAGTATGACTCATCTACCTAATTAACTTGAATTTACATGATAAATTAAAAAATAACTTTGGAAAACCTATTCCTATTCTTTTCCTTCTTTTTGTCATAAGCAAAAAGAATAAAAGGCATAAATCTAAAGAATAAAGCAATATAAGCAAGAGCAATGTCAAAACGATATTCAATAAGCATCAAAATCAATTTTTATAAGATATTCAATAAGCATCAAAATCAATTTTTATAAGATATTCAATAAGAATATCAAAATTATTTGGTTTATCGAAATCAATCTTTGGACTTATTTAAAGATTTTTCTAAGATTCTCTTCTTGGATTCTTGGGTTTTTGGATATTCCAATTTTTCTAGGATTTTGACTTGTTTGAGAGATTTCTACACATATTTTAGATTTCTAAAAAGAGAAATAAAAATTACATCAATAATTTTTATAATAAATTCAAATGCATTCTTTTGGTCTTCAATCTTCGCTAGACTTGACTTGATTTTGCACATATATTCCTTTTTAGTTCATTTTGTCTTCTTTTTTTTCCAAAATTCATGAGAACTCTTCTTAGATCTGTTAAGAAAGTTAACTTACAAATATGTTTTATTATCATTAAAATCGTAATAAGACAATTTTACTAACAAAATATATGTACTTATTTGTGAGCTATGGATGCACATTACTTCCCCATGCACTAAATAAGACCCTTTTGTTGAGCTGGAATTTTGATATTGGTTTTTGTGGGTACATGTTGCACTGAAAAATCAGTGACAGTTGCATGCATACAATGTATGCTGAAGGTTAGACCTGCTGCTTCCATTATAGTATAATCATTTACCATTCTCAACGTGTAACTTCAATCTATGTAGTCTTAGCTTTTCAAGTTCTGCATTTATTACTTTGTGATGATAAGCCTTGTTGCTGCCAATATGATTTTGTCAAAATTTGCCGAAACTTGTGTCTAGATGTCTGGAAATTGATTTTAAAGACATTAGCTACTTGCAGCAAGATTATTTTATTAATATCATTTAAATAGTTTAAAGATCAAATTAAATGCTGACTACATGTTCCTGATTTAACGTTGTTGAAAAGAAAGCTGAGTTAGTTAGTTTGTTCTCCAGTTTATTATAATTGAAGTTCACTAGGCATGGTTTACTTCTGAGAATGGGCGCTAAATAGCCATTTCTAACATCGTCCTTGTAATGCCTTGAGATGTGTTTGAGGTGTTTCAATATGTTTAGTCCCATCCTAGATTATTTGAAGATCCAACATTAGTTTGTAAGAAAGTAAACTACTAGTAAAATAACTTATGGCTTAAGTGTTTTGACCTAATTTGGTGGGTCATACTTAAGTTACTTTAGGATAACAACTTCATAGACACATGGCAAATCAGATCAGTAAGTGTTGGGCTCGGATCGTGATAGTCTTTCGCCAAACAGATGTCTTGTGTCTATCGTCATTGTTTTTTAAAATCAATACCACAACTAAGTTTTTATATTAATTAATCCAGCAACTATAAATTGTTTTAGATATTATCCACTGATTCTAAGTAGGTATCTTGGGACTTTTTTTTCTGCAATTCAATTAATCTGGTTTAATATTCTGAGTGTTATTTTGGCAGCTTGTACTTCTTAGAAATCAGCTTGCCCAAGGAGATGAGCTTGTAGTCTTCAGGCTGGAACATTGGTTTAAATCATCCCTTCATGATCCTTGCTTTGTACATTCCTGAACTAATTCAGGTTCTTGCCCTGTTCATTTACCATATCTAAGATCTTACATGCTGTAATAATCTTTTAATTGATGAAACTATCATCACTGATTCTGAGGCACATGTACCTAACTCCCCTGAAATTACAATTACAAGCATTCTACTCATTTTACTTCTCTTGGAAATTCTTTTTTTATTTTTACATTTTATGATAAAAAAGCTATTGTTAAGTCAGTTAACTAATTTTATGCCACTGTGTGTAAGACATATCATACGGTAGAGCTCGACATATTTACCCATTTCTAGGCCAAAACTATAACTAGAAGCAGTCTCTCTAGGCCGAAACTATAACTAGAAGCAGTCTTTCGAGGCCTATAAGTCACAATTGGGTAACAAACAAAATTTATTCCACTATTTTGTGGGAACTTGAAAATATGGGTTCTAAAATTTCAAGTTTCAAAGAAAAAACTTCTTTCCAAGGAACTCAGTGAATGCAAAATAAACACTTCATAGAGAAACTTACACTGCTACTTTATTGTGCCAACCAAGCTAGCATTTATTTCTGTATGCATATTTTAGGAGAGATTTTTCTCAAGCTTGTGTTTCAGGGCGTGCCAAATATTTCTACTTTAATGTATGTAGGAATTGTTTTCTAGCCAAGCTTCTTGCCATCAGCGTTTTAAGCTAGAGTGCTCTTCACCATTAGTATGTATTTGTTAGCATTTATGGTCTTTGCTATAGTGTTGATGGCATCAACACAACAACTTGATGGGAATAGATGGTGATGTATAATTCTCTTTTTTTTAGAAATCTTTTTAAAAAGATCTTCTGGGGAATGTCAAATATATTTATGGATTACGTGATAAAAATGTGAATTTGTGATCACTCCCAGTGTTTCCAGAAATCCTTCTGATGTAAATGTACCGTCAGGATTGCACATGTCCTGCGCATGAGAAGTCACAAGTCTGAAAATTGTTCATACTTTTAATGTCAGACCGCAAAATCAACTGTTCAGACGTTCTACCTAGTTTCCGAAGTTGTAAAAATATCAACAAAACAAATAAGATAAATGTGCAATTTTTATTTTCTGTCACTATACTATAAGGATGTTATTCAGTTGAACTTGTTCAAATTAAGGTGATGAATATTGTATGAGCTAGTAACTTCATTTATGGATGTTGGTTCTCTTGTACATGTGTTCCAGTTGTATTCATGTCACAAAAATTATTATTGGTAATACATTCCTTCATATGATGTTTAAGCAGTAAACTAGACCGAGATGTAACTTAGAATAAGCATACGGAAAGGATGTGAGTTTGAAGGAAAGTCTCTGAGATAAAACCGAGTTATATCTGAACACAGAGTGAACTACTAGTTCAACAGCTATAACTTGAGTGGGTGATTTAATTGAGGAATGCTTCTTTTTGATGGTTACCCTTTCAAAACTGTTTGCCACAATTAGTAGGAACTTGTTTTATTTTCAGCATATAGTTTTTGCATAAAATGTTTCGTTGATCATGAGAAAACATCATGCAGCTAATGCATTCCCTGGTTGTGTTTAGTGCAGATTCTTTCTGATTCGTCTACTAGCTTTTGGCTTGGTTTGTCCCTTGTTCAGAAATCAAGCATCTTACAGTACGTGATACAGCTGAAACTTGCATACCTGAAATTTAGTGATATGGGTGGCTTGTTATTCTTATCAACGGGTTCAGTTGATGCTGTACTTAATTGCTCTCTTCACTACTGTTATACCCAATTCTATTGTAAGAGGTGGTGGTATTTAGTTTTGTAGCACCAAATGGAATGTCGAATCTAAATTTCATATTATCTATCACAGCTGACTGTCAGCATGTGAGCTGCGACCTTGATGTTCCATTATTTGTCTATTGAATGTTGATATGCACCTCTGCCGCACACATGCCAAGTGGAATGATCAGAGTCTAGTTTAAACTCCACCATCAATTGCCAAGGGGAATTTATATTAGGTTTTATTTTTGTCAGATTTGCTGTTGATAATGACGCATTGTTCTTGACTTCCACCCACAAAGCCCAACCCACACATCAAGGTGAGTGCATGGCACGGACGTGCGACGGGCGAGAAAACTTGTGCATTTTTATGTAATGAACAATCATATGTAAAGCATCTAGTGTCCTGTCATTTCTATAATTGATCAAAGGTGCTTTTAGTTGGATTCTTCTCCATGTTTATTGGGTGTGGAGAGAATTCCAAGCATTCAATGGAGCATCCCAAGTTTCTCCAATTCAGCCCCTCCATACCCAAATCTTTCCTCTTGTGTACATTAGATTCTGAAGCAGGGAGGCGGAGATGGTCATACCAAAAGGCGAAAGAGCACAGAGGTCTTTCATCAACTAAAGGCGAAAGAAAACAGGAGTAAATTTTGCAGAACTTTATTGGGAAGAGGAAGAAGCATTTTGCTTTGTCACGTTATCACGTTGCTGCCAGAGAAAGGATCCTTGCGAGAAAAAGAAGGCAAGGTAAAGCCTCAGAGGAAGGGAAGGCAACTATATAAGAAGAGGGAGGGATGATTATACCAAAGGTGTTGCCAAATCATTCTCTCCCTTGATCTCCTTGCCCATTTTCCATTGGTAAGGCAACTGTGCGGTATGCATTTATCAGTTTAAATTTTACCTAAATCATCAGTTGCCACTGTAGCCTTGACTATTGGGTTCTCTCATTTAAGAACAAACATTCATATGTTTCACTGTGTATTCCCAGGTCTAGCATCAGCAGCTTGTGAACTCCCCAGAGCACCAGTGGGCTCTGTGGGCTTGATGGGCTCCTTGATATTTATGGGTTTTATTCCTTTTGTCTGGCGGACACAGACATGGACAGGTAGGGAGAGGGGGCAAAGTGGATGAATCAGAGAGTACCACTGTTTCTGTTTTTTTTTTGTAATCGGTAAACAGTACCACTGTTTCTGTCATCTTGTTCACTGTTGCCACTGCTCTACTACACCTATTGGGTCAGTCCGGGTTCTAAGGAAGGATCGGTGTACGGATCACGCATACTCATTTAACTCCAACCCCACCTGCGACTGAGGTAAAAGGCAGAGACCAGAAACACTTGAGAGGACTTAAGACTGAGGGCTTCACTTTCTGTGTAATTTTCCTTTTACCTTTTTATTATGAGGGGGCGGGTGAAGGCAGCGAAATTTAATCAAAATCTTTATGGGCCATGCACGTACACAAAATAATACGTCTGTCCACATGAAAGTGAAAGATCATGGGTCAGTGATGGGGAGAAAGAGAAGAGCGGAGAGGAGTGATGGGGGAGAGAGAGAAGAGAGGAGAGGAGAAGGGCATGTGGCATATGTGATCAATAACAACCTACAGTGACGGAATAGGGTCAGACAGGGCTCTGGGGTTGCCGTCATCACTATCACCGCTACATTCGTCCCGTTCAGTACTATGGGTCTAACTGGATCCTTCTCACTTGCACTTCATCATCCTCATCTTTATACATTTGCATGTATGTGATACGGCCACATCATATGTGTACTATGAGATCTTTAAGATGGCCACAGGTATAAATAATGCTACAGGAAACTGGGATAATTTTAATTCCGAATAAATGATTAAATATCATATCCTTTCATGTCTATTTTTCTGCATCTGACAATGCCTTATTGTTATAGTAGTTGGAAGAACTTCAAACTCGTCACAGGTCTCAGGTTCGAATCCTAAGACATGTAGAAATATTTCTTAGTGGCTAGGAGATGGTATAAACTCGCCACGCTCCCCCTCTCTCTAAATCGATAACAAAAAAAAAAAGAAGTATATTTTTCTATATCAATTATTAGCTCAAAGAGCATAAGTTTTAATGTAGGATCTCCTTCCTTCCAATGAGAATGTTTGCGCAACCATGGTCAGGAGAGTGCGGCGCCTCCTCCTCGGGTTCGAACTCGAGGAAACATGAAGGAAAAAAGAAAAAAAAGAGTGAATGTTTGTACGGTTATGTTATTACATTGACGATGTTAATTATAGTTAAATTTTTTAACCAAAACCGACACGAATTGTGTTGAACAGTGACAAGTAAATAGTTACTGAACTTGAATGTAGACGAGAAGATTAAACTAATGCTTCATTATTAGTAGATCGATGATGTTCAGAAATCAACCTAAAATAAAATTTTAATTGGTATCATGGAATAAAGTCTATTGAATGAAGGTGGCGATTTTAACTTAAGTTGTGTGGTACACGGACAAAAATTTACTAATGAATGGTTAACATGCATCAATCACGACGAGCTCACACATCACATTTGTCCATTTTCATCTTGTGAAGTCATATCACACATCACACATATCAATCATGTGAAAGGAAGATGTACAACAAATGACGAGAACGAGATAAGATTAATTTACTTGGTTTGACAGAATACGTACTTACGTTGTTACATGTAGAGGGAAAACTAACCATTTTAATCTCAACCTTTGTAAAAACAGAATACTCCCTTAGCATTGGAAATGGATGGGGTCAAATTGAATTTGGAGTCTAATCTTACCTTATCCATTCCTTCTTGGTGAGTGATATTTTGGGTTAATATCCAATATTCTAAAAAAACTTAACTATTATCTTATCTATTACCTTTTTGATTAACAGATAGCGGTGTGAGTTGACAGGTCAAATGGATGAGTTTTTTTTTATTTTTTTAAAGCTATAATTTATACTATTTGATAGCCTTAATTGAACCTAAGCCTGGTAATAGATCGGGTTTAGACTCAGGATCTGTGAATCTAGACCTATAAAGTATGAGAATGAGTCTTGAAAATGAAATCCATGGACTCAGATTCGCTAGACCCGCTCATTTATCGAGTAGGGTCAGAGTCTAAAAATAACTAAACCTGTGGGTCCATGGACCTGATGTATATAAAATATATTATAAGTTAAAATATAAGGACTAATATATAATATTTTCACTATATATATATAGAGTACATATCTATTACATACTCCCTTAGATTAAGACCCATGTAAGATTCAATCCTAGCCATTAATACAAAACCACTCTTGATGAAAAACCAAAAATCAAAAACCAAAAACCATTTCCACCTCACAGTTTTCCTTTTTAAAATTTTAAAATTAAACCAATAGCACAGATAACTGCATGATTCCCGTGTCAAACCACCCCACTCCCGTGTCAAACCACCCCACTCTAATGAAATCTAAAACCCTAATGCCTCCCCACCCCCTCCCATGCAAAGAGCCACCACCTCTCCTCCTGTTGCTCGAGGTAGATGTCCGTTCACACAGACGAAGTAGTCCAGTCATCCATCCAGCGACCCCAACCTCGTAGAGGCGCTCCTTGGCACCAACCCCGCCGTCATCATGCTCCACACCCTGGCCCCGTAGTAAGAACACTTGACCCTGGCATCGAGCTCCACCATCCTCTCTACCAGCACCGCCCTCGTCCTCGACCTCATGAACCCCCGAACACCCTTCTGTACACCCCCACGTCGTCCTCCGCCTCCATCTTGTGCTCGCATGGGTCGATCACGAAGAGCAGATCCCCCCTGCACTTCTTCGGCAAGAAGCTCCTCCCAGACGTCTTCGAGAACCGAGATGTGCCGACGAAGTGACCAGGGCAGGGGCAAAAGTAATGGTTGGTGGAGGAGTAGCCGCAGTAGTGGAAGAAAAGCTTTGCGAGTGCCTGTCACCCCCCGCCCATCACCCCCGCAGCGAGAAGGGCAAAGACCATGGCCAGGGCTCGCGCGTAGCAGAGGTCCCGCCAGAGGACTTGCTTGGTCACCGCCTGGAGGCACCGACTGACGCAGGTTGCGCGGGATAGGACGTGAGGGTCCTAGTTAATAGATTGAAACACCAGTGTCAGCACCCGCTCGTCCATGATCCCCGTGTTCTCTCTGCCGACATCTAAAAGATTTCTTTCCCTGTTGTTGTTCTGTCTCTTCGCCCACGGCTGTGACTGCTCCATTTTGGGTCTCGAAAGAAGAAAAAGAAGAAAGAACAAGAACAGAGAAGGGAGGTTGCTCGATCCTCCCTCCCTTCTCGCCTCTTTTCTTCCAGCTAGCAAGGGGAACTAGGCTTCGCAAGCTCGGGCATGCATTGGAGTCACCAGCACTTCTTCTCCGGTTGGAAATCCTCTCCTTCAAATTTCACGACTGCTAGGCGTCGTGGTCGGAAGTGGCTGCTGGCAGTGACTCTGATGAACCAGAGGAAGAGCGGCTAGAGAGAACGGTGGCTGGCTTGATGATTGTTATGATAGTAACACGAAATTATTTCAAAAATGTAAAACTATTACACTTACTTAATACTATTTCAAAATCATAATATTATTTTACCTTCTTAATACTGTTATAATTTAGTAATACTATTTTATGTTACCAATTTTGTTTAAGAATGTTATAACTGTTTAATTTTAGTGATACAGTTTCAATGTTGTTACTGTTTCATACTACATTTGAAAATTGTATATCTAAAATCATGTTAATGATTTTAAAAACATATGACACATACATTGAGTTGTATTGTTTGTGTAGTTTAGTATTGTTTTGCATTTTAGTATTACTGTTTGTGACAAAATTTATACATGGACATATAAAGTATTGTGTGAATGATATAGACTTTCAAATTTAAAAATTCAATCTATATAAACGTAACAACCAATCAACCTTTGAAATTTCAAAATCTTTTGATACAATTACCATATTCAAGAATCCGGGTTTTTTTGCATAAAATTAGTCAAAAAAAATAAAATAAAGAATTGTAAAACTATTTCAAAATAGTATAACAATTCTAAATACATTTAACCAAATACTAAAACTGTATTACACTTCTAAACTGAATCATGAACGATTGCAACAAAAGAAAAATTTCTAACTCTAGTGAAATCATACTTTTTATTTTCTTACAAATACTATTTTTGACAAGTTATTTCACTTCGAAAATGTTCAAAAAAAAAAAAGGTAAATTAAAAAAACTATTACGATTTTAAAAATAGAAATATAACTATATAAATAT
>JAMKQA010051450.1:0-32397 GCA_024699735.1 Posidonia australis | reverse complement strand
CCGATTGCTTAAGGAAACCCATGTGGATGATAAAAGATGAGTAACGGAGTCAACCTAGGTTCTCAGAATCGTGAAAAGGTCATGAAAATAGAAAAGGAAAAGATAAACAGCTAACGGACCAGTGTGGGCCTTTCGGTCAGTTTATGTACGCCCTCAGGCGATGAAATTCAAATCAAGTCAAAACCCAAAGCACGAGATTTAATAGAGTCCAATCTAATGCAAGGCGAGAGATTTCGAAAACACAGAGAAATCGAAAAAAATGGAAATACAGGAAAAGACACAAACTCACTTAAAATGAGGGATTGATGAGTAAATGTGTGTTGAAAATCAAATGAAAAGGATAAACAAGTGCCTAAATGTGTAAAAAGTGTCAAGGGATGGCTTGGACTAGCATTAGGAAAGGCTGAGTTCAAAATTAAAATGCATACACATGGATTGAAGACAAAGTGGCAATTTGGTCATTTTAATGACTGGATGTGATAAATGCAAACAAAGGGATAGTGCATGGATTAAAATGTGTACAAAACATTTAGAAAATGTTATTTGCAAGAAAACATAAAAGGAAAAAAATGATAATGCGATATAACCACAATAAAAGATAAACACAAGGGTTAAAACGCAAAATTCACAGAAAGGATAAGGACCTGGATGAAATCTACATTCAGGGCTTCGGTTCTTGCATGCAAATGATCAGTCCAATGTTAATGTGGCACTGAGATGTGGAAATTGCACTTAGGTAATTTCCTGAAAATTCAAGATCTAAAGTGCAAAATTCACACATATGTGCAAATGTGACCAAAATGTGAGATTAAAAATCAAATCTCAGCGAAAACATGATTTTTTTAGTGGGATCTATGATTAAGTTCAAAATGTGCAATGCAATGTGTGACAAATATCTAAAATATGCAAGAAAACATTTAAATCCTAAATAATGGAGTTAAAATCAATCTAAGGGTCTAAACGTAAATTGTCTGTTCAGGAATTATTTATTATAGAGTCAGGGACTTGTGTGTAAAATTTCAGGGTCAGATTGTGATAAAAAAGGGATTCTATAATGATCAATGCAATTATGCAATTTACTAAGGTTAATGTGCAGAATTCACAAAGAAAACCATTTTTCAAAAATTCTAGGGATTATTGCAAAAGCTCAGGGTTTAAATGTGATAGAAAACGAAATTTAGAGATAAACAGTATGATTTTTAGATGTTTTAGGGTTCAGATCACAATTTTCTCAAAGAAAGTTCATTTAAAATAATTCCAGGGGCACATGCAAATATTCTGGATCTAACTATAAAGAAAACATGGATTCATGGGCTTCAATGCAAATAAACATGCATGAATATGTTTGGGATTAAAAAAAGACAATATTCAAGGGGTTATAGTTAAATTTTGCAGAGAAAAGAAAAGAACCTAAAGTACTAAAAAAAACAAGGGTTGACATGCAAATTATGGGACCTAAATGCAACAAACAAGGACTAAAATGTAATAAAATAAGGATCTAAAAATAACAAAACAAAAAATAAAAGGCCTAGGCCCAAAAAATGCCCATTCGAATATCGCCGAAGGATCGTCGGCGTTCTCCCTCCTGCGAGCTCTCGGCGGCGTTCCAACGGAGGAGAGGGACTTTTAGCGGCTGGGGAAGCTTCCCGGAGATACGACGATCCTTTCCAGGTGGCTGGGAAAGGCTGGGGAGGCCTGAGACCTCCCCCCACCTCGTGCTCCGATGGGGTGCTCGGTCGGTGCCGGGGAAGACAGCGAAGCGGCTCGACGATGCTCCGGAGGGGGACTGATCTGAGCGGTGGTCTAGGAAGCGTCGCGGGGGCACGAGGAGGTTCTTGGGGGCGTCACCGATGGCTAGGATGGGCCCAGTCGCTCTCCCCAACTCGCGCTCCGGCGAAGTGTTCCAGCGGATGACGGCGTGGTGGTGGCGGCTCTCTGACAACGGACGAGCTAAGGCACGGGTTGGGAAGCGTCCCGGAGGTGCGAGGAAGGTCCCGAAGGTGTCGCGGATGGTTGGGATGGCCTGAGGTGGTCCACCCATCCCCTCACCGGAGGAGGAAACGACGGAGGCTGGGGCGGCGTTCCTGGCTTAGAATTGATGGCACGACAGCCAAGCGGGGTGCGCGGTGATGTGGTGAAGCCTCTGGAGGTGTCGGTGGGGAGCGCTGGCGGCTGGTGCAACGTAGCGCCTCTTCGTCAACAGTCGACGACGGTGGCCGCTGGGTTTGCGTCGACGGCGAGTCTCCCTGAGCGGCGTGAGTCCAGAGAGATGGGGAAGAGATGGAGAGGTTGGAGGAGAGGAGAAGAAGGGAAGGAGAGGGGAAGAAGTGGAGGAGAGGCCCCCTAGGGGCCTCGCCGGAGGCCATGTGGCCTGAAGCCTGTCGGTGGGGTGAACCCACCACTGGCAGCAAGGCAGCGGCGGGCAGAGAAAAGGGAAAACCCCTCTTTCGTGGCTCAATCGAGGGGGCCTAAGCAGTCCTATAGGTCTACTACAAAGGAAAAGGGGAAGGGAAAGAAATTACCTGGATTGTCCTCTCCGGCGTGAGGGATTGACGGCGACGGCTAGGAGCGTCGACGGCGGATGCTTTGGTTGGTGGCTCCGGGATGCAAACAGGGATCTGGGTGGCCCAGGAGGTTGCTCGTGTTCTGGGGTACGAGAGGGAAGCTCGGGCTCGCTGGATGGGAGAAGATTCCGATCTTCTTCTTTTGACGGTGGCCGCTGGGTTTTTAAGCTCCGACAGGCATCTTTGCGCCGTCTGTTCCTCTCGCAAGCCCTCCTTGCCGTTGGATCGAGAGCGAGCTTCGAAGAGGAAGGTCCGGAGATCCCGAGGACGGAGGATCGTCCGCCGAAGATGCAAGGATTGGACGCCGGAGATGGCGTCGGAGATCGCGGGTCGCCGGCGGTGAGTTCACCGGATTTATTTTTCTGTTTTCCTAAGTTTTTAGTTTAAGAAATTTCAGGGCCTATTGGGCTTAGGGTTTTTATTTTTATGTTTTTAATTTTATTTTTTATTTTTTTTGATTTTGTTTTTCGAATTTTTATGACTTTTTAGGGTTTATTTTTATGATTTTAATTAGAGTTTCGTGGGTTTAATTTAATTTCTTAATTTTGCGATTTAAGGTTTAATTAAGGTTTTAATAGGTTTAGGTTTGATTTTTTTAGGGATTTTTTAGGGTGTTGGTTTTGAATTTTAAATTAGGGTTTTGAATTTTATTTTTGACTTTTTATTTATGTTTTACGATTTTAATTAAGTTTGTGATTAAAGTTTAATTAGCTAATTTAAATCAAGGTTTTAATTATTTTATCTTGGGTTTGGAATTTTTAGGGATTTTAGGGTTTTAATAGAATTTTGTGAATTAAATGTGATTATTAATTTTGGATTTAGGATTTAATTAATTGATTTGAAATTAGGGTTTTGGGTTTTAATTAGGGTTTATTTAGGGGGTTTTCGATTAATTTGGGTTTATGGTTTTATTAATTAGAATTTTTATGTTTATTTAGGGTTTTGGTGTTTATTTAGGGTTTTTTGGATTAATTAGGGTTTTGACTTTTTATTAGTTAAGATTTTTAATGGATTTCAAGTTTACTTAGGGTTTTTACTTATTTATTTGGATTTTAAATGATTTAATTTGAATTAAGCCTGAATTAGGGTTTTTGCCTTATTTAATGGATTTTCAGTTGATTTAATTTCTTTTTACTCAACTTGGGTTTTGAATTTGATTAATTAAGGTTTTATTGGATCTTTAAGTGGATTTTAATTGGATTAGGTGAGTTTTGGAGTTTCATTTTGCCAAATTGGGGTTTTATTGGATTTTTAAGTGGATTTAGGGTTTTATTTGTTAAATTAAAGTTTTGTTGGATTTTTAAGTGGATTTTGACTGGATTAAGTGGACTTAGGTTGATTTGTTGGATTTCAAGTTTAATTGGGTCAGGTGGGTTAATGTGGGTCTGATTGGACTTATGTAGGCTAGGATTTTGGTGGTCGCAACCAGAACATCATCCGGAGGAGCTTGTTGCCAAATGACCTCAAAATTATCCTATACTTTCATTATAACAAGATTAATTGAGAACTGGGGCATAAAGAAGCATTAATTATCCTATACTTTTACTACAACAAGATTAGTGGTAGCAATAGGAGAGAGAGAACTTACATGTACTTTATGTGTCCTCCACGTCACAAGTTTAATCAAAAGAGTTGATTTTGATATCGAAAATGAAATCCTTACACCATTTTCCTTTTCTATTGTTGTTATGTTATTATCATTATCATATTAATTTACAGGAAATATCTGGTATGGCGCATTTGATTTTGCCTGTGTTAATTTAACGATCATCTGTATTGGTATCTTTCACATATTATTTTGTTTCAATTAGTACATTTAACAATTGCATTTGTTCACATCTCGGAAGTTAAAATCTAGAAATTTGTTCACAAGTCCTGATAGTTTTTTTTTTTGAAATCTAATAAGTTACAGGTTTATACATATTACACATAATGGCTGGGCAATCAGGATTAAAAAACAACTTCGTTTGACCAAAGAACTCATCAACTCATGTACAATAGCAACAGCAACAGTGGTGGTCGTATGGAACATTCATTTAGAGTAAAAAGTAAGTCCAATAAAGTGAGTAGATTAAGATAACGTTTGAAAACACTTTTTTGCATTAAGTTATAGTGTTAAATTTTTTTTATGTAACAAGTAGTTCCAAACAAATTCAATAAACTAACTTATTGAAAAAAGTTGAAGGTAATTTATCAACTCACACTTGATTTAGTGGTTTATCATAATCAAGTATTTGAGTATAATATATATCAATTATCGTTTACAGAAAAAAAAAACTTCCAACTCACGTTGTTACTTTTTGAAAAACTCATGATCCCTAACATATGAAAAAAAATAATTTTTTTAATCTAAATTTTCCAACTCTAGCTTTATAACTTATTTTTTATTTCAAAAAAACTAACACAAAATTACAATGTATGCCATCCATCCTTATTCGACCATTGCATCCCTCATCTCCCCAATTCCCACCCGTCCAGCCGCCGACCAGAGAGGAGAAGGAAGAGGCGATCGCATCGGAGAAGTCGTCGGAGGAGACACCTGCGTCTCGGCGGAGAAGTCGTCGGTGATCTCATCGGAGAAGGAGCCGGGTTTTGGAGGAGAGCTCCCCTCCGTCGTCACCTGCATCTTGAGGCAAAGGGGTTTCGAGGTATGTTCTTCCTCCTCCGTCGTCCCTAATGTGGTTAGGATTTTTGTTGTGGGAAAGAGGGATTTCTAGTGGTTATTCGTATTTTTCAGGAAATAATTCGGGATCATTTTCTTTGTCCCCTTGAAGTAATTCTGTGGTAGTAACTTCAGTTTCCATCAAGAACTTATTCAACATAATTTCTTTCTTTTTATGAGTGATTTCAATGTAATTTCTTTCTGGTTCTTGATTATCATATTGTTTCTATTTTCTGTGGTCTTGTCCCGGTGTGTACACGTACGATTTGGTGAAACACAACCATGCATACGAGAACCGTGTAACCACCCATGTAGACCCTAAAGTACAAGGTCTATGTACTTATACACATAAATGCCGGCGTAAATGACCATGCCAGCTATTTTTTAGAACATAGGCTATTATTGATAACATTGTTTACAACATTAAACAAAAATAGTATGTTAAGAAAATTAGTGAGGGGTGAGGCCTTGTGTCATATACTTCTTGCTATTCTTTGGGGCCAATGATCCCCTAGAAATACCAATTGTTCACCAAACATGTTCATGCAGCACCTCGACTCAGATTTAGAGCTAGATAAAGGGTCTATTTGGAAAATGATCCAATTATGTGCTTCTAGGCCCAAGTTTCAATAAAATCCAGAAAATCTCACTCACGAGAGCTTTTTGGTTTTTTCACTTTTAGCAATAAAAAGTAATACACCCATACCATGACACATAATGCATCACCCATCCTCACTATTTTTGTTTAATGTTGTAAACAATGTTATCAATAATAGCCTATGTTCTAAAAAATAGCTGGCACGGTCATTTACACCGGCGTTTATGCGTATAAGTACATAGACCTTGTACTTTAGGGTCTACATGGGTGGTTACATGGTTCTCGTATGCATGGTTGTGTTTCACCCAATCATACATGTACACACCCGTGCTTGGTTAAGCTAACCCGATTAAAAATAAATGGGATTAGGGCTCCATGAATCCCGCTCTTCCTCCTTCCTATGGCAAATAAGTCTGATGAAAAATAGAAAGTATATTATTTCCTGAATTAAAAATTCATGTTCCATTGTCACATGCCGCAAGAAGGCTTGCTTCCTTCACATAATAACTAAAAGCTAAAAAGCTTGTTCCAAAATAACAAATGTCAAGAAGAACAAATTTATTCAATTGTCGCATTCCAATGGAAAATTATTTTGATGAGTGATATATGAGTTAGAAATTAGAGGTAGGCTAATGTATACCTTCCATTGGGTGTGCCACAATGAAACCAAATGCATGTCTTTGTGAAAATAAGAAGTATGTTCTCTATTATTAAATTAAGGCACAAGCTAGCATCAAAGCATGAATATTATCATCGTAAAGATGGACCATAATCATTCTTAGCAAAGGCTCAAAAATCTCCTGTAGTCCATTCATCTATTCATATACACATCCCTTGTCTTTGACCCTGTATGTGCTTACACAATGATCTTGTAAGTTCAACACACGCCTATATGGTATCTAGAAATTTTCGTCCTAGTGTTTTTTTCAAATGGTAGTTTAGTTGTGTATTGACACAAGGTTCATATACATGTTCTGCATACTGGATTTTAGTTCTGTATTGACACTAGGTTTGTATACATGTCCTGCCTACTGAATATAACATGATAAGGGGTTTTGAATCTTTTTTTCACCTTTGGTAGATGTATAATTAAACTTCTTCAGTTCTACATACATATAGAAAATCTAACTTCTTTTAAATGCCAATTCCCATAGAATAATCTTGGCTTTCAGTAATTAAATCTGTCAATCACTGGTTGTAAAGAACTGGACAATTAAACTCTACCAGGAG
Source organism: Posidonia australis (assembly GCA_024699735.1). Lineage (NCBI taxonomy): Eukaryota > Viridiplantae > Streptophyta > Magnoliopsida > Alismatales > Posidoniaceae > Posidonia > Posidonia australis. The sequence continues at coordinate 25,343 of JAMKQA010051450.1, read as the reverse complement.
TTGGTTCTGATCAGATTATGGATTGTATTTCTGTATTTCATTTGAATACTTGTTGTTTCCCTTGATAATTTTGGGTGTCTTTCTATATTTGCGAGGATTATTAGATTTAAACATTGAGGTTCTTTTCTTATGTTCAATTTCCTACTCTAGTTTATTTTCTGTTTTATGTGCATCATCTGTTTTTGTTATACCCTATATTCTATTTTTCTAATCCATCAGTTAAGCTAAGTTAAATAAAAATTAGGTGCTTATTAATTGATCTCTACTGTAGATTTTTGTCGGGATGCAGCTTGTGGCTCAGTGAAATGATGGGGATGCATGGTCTTCTTTTACTATTTATTAGGTAATGGCATCTGCAGTTTTTGAGCAACTTCAACGGTTTTGGCCATTATCGCTACTCAAGACAGATGATTTGAAAAATTCTAGAAGACATGTTTCCCAGCTTTCAGTCTCTGAACTGACAAAACAGTTTATTTTTGCCATTCCTGATTATAAAACTGCAAGTGTTGTTTATGTACTGACCGTACAGAATTTATCACAACAATCTGCCTCAGATGCTGAGAATGTTATAAAGGAGATTCGGCCTGATGCTGTTGTGGCTCAAATTCCCCCTGCAGCGTTGCCTGAAATCCAGGCTGAGGAGGAGACATTAGATACTAATGCAAACTCAGTGCCAACATCGTCTTTTGGAGTTCTCAGAAGATGCTTCAAAGATAAGATTGACAAAAATCAGTACGAAAATTTGGCAGGGAGCCTAGTGTTGAAGGAAATTTTTGGGACCGGATTTTATGGGCATCTTCTAGCTGCAAAAAGAGCTGCAGAGGAGGCTAATGCATGTTTCTTGCTTCTTGAATCTCCACATCAAAATGCTTGCACGGTTGCCTCAAATGTTGGCACTGGAATAGAAAGTCGGAGTACGGCTTCACTTTTACTTGGAAGCAGTCTACTTCCTAGAAAGACAACTGATGTTGTCTCTCCTGGTTCAAAGAGCTCTTGGCTCTTTGATCCTATGCTGTTTCAGATGGTGAAGTCGGTAACTCAATCTCTATCCGTATCACTTTCCAAGCCAGACTCTGTCTTGGAATTTACAGCAGACAATTGCCAACCAAGATGTAATTATCAAGCACCACCATTTGCAACGGTCATATACTCATTACTAGCAGATTTACATGACATATATGTTGACCTTCCGGCCATTGGGAGAGCACTAGTTTATGCACAGAAGATGCTTACTGATGTTCATAAGGGTGAATCTGTCAATGCACAGATTCTGAAGGAAGTACACAACTTCCGTGTGGCAGTTGAGGGGCTAAGAATAGCTTTGAACAGTGCTGCTCGTTGCCCCCTTGACAAATTGGTGAATAAGGACTCCCTGGAGTTTGACATGCTCCCACCCGAAGAGAAATGTGATGCCCTTTTTACACAAGCTCTGAAGAACCAAGCCAAGAAATTTAAGTCAGTGGTGGCCATAGTTGATGCAGGTGCCTTATCCACCCTCAGGAGACACTGGAACACACCTGTTCCTTCAGAGGAGGCTTGTCTAGCTGGTCAATGTTTCATAAGCTTCGATGATGAGTATATCAATCATGAAAGATTGATTATAGAAGGTATGGACAGAAAGAGGCTCATAGCTGATAAACCTGTGGTGGCTGTTGGTGCTGGGGCAACAGCTCTTTTGGGAGCATCTTCTTTGTCGAAGGTTATGCCAGCATCTGCTCTCCTAAAGCTGGTAACATACAAAGTTCCTGCTGTCCTAAATTTTGGTCTAGCACATCTGCAGAGAACAGCTGCAGTTGGACTCAGCAAGATTCTGGGCTCAACAAAAATTCTAGCCCCAGGGATAGCTAGCAAGGCTTCTGGCTTTAAGGCAACAGCTTCTGTTGTAAACATCCGTAGGATTACTCACAGCATGATTGCATCTGCTGAGAGGACTAGCTTGTTAGCAATGCGATCAGCTTTCTATGAGATAATGAGGAAGAGGCGTGCCCGTCCAGTTGGATATGCACCATGGGCTACTTTCTATTGCAGCATGGCGGCCTGTGCAACGTTATTGTCCCATGGTGATGGGATTGAATGTGCTGCTGAATCTGCTCCTTCAGCTCCGACAATTGCCTCATGGGGCCGTGGACTTCAAAGCTTGCACCAGGCCTCGCAGGAAGTGGGACAAACAAATAAAACAAGGGTACAAGAAGCATTGCAATCTCTGATGTACAGTTTGAAGAAAATGAAAGTTCAATAAGATTCCAATTCAAAGGTTGTTGAAATCTGATATATATGTTCCTTAAGCAACCATATGTATCATTCAGAATGGTACAATACCTTGTTATTGTTATATCAATTTGTTTTTTCTTTTCATTTTTCAAGTTGCATCGAGCCGTTGGAAGTTGGAAGCAAATTATCTAGTCCCGATCTTTTCCCACATAAACAGGATATTTTCTGATGTCCTTGTTCACTCTTTTCTTGTTTGTTTAGAATTTTGTAGCTATAATAGTTTAGAAAGTGGAGAAAGGAAGGTTCCGACTTTCAGTAGCTATAATAATTTAGAAAGGAAAGGTGAGAAGGTTAGTTTGTTCTTAAGATTCAATAATCAACCGTTCCTTTCACGAATGAAGTTGTGCTTCCACAGAGATTGTTATTGGTGTCAATAAGTTGGGTCGAGTTGAATTTAAGGTCTATTTTAATTCGAACCTGTACTTTTCTAACAAGTAGTGGGTTGAGTTAATACTAGTTTAGTTAATACTGGTTTCAAGAATTCCTAATCATTATTCTATTCACAACTTATGAAGGCAATAGGTAGTGGGTAGGCTTAGTGGGTAGGGTTAGTGGGTTAAATCATTAAGTTTTTTTATTGTTAAATTTAAACTTTATATCATTTCATAGGTTTAACTTGGACGAACAATTTAGTATGTATTCTAACAAAATTATATCAAAAATACTTGAAACAACGCAAGTACATAAAATCACTTTTTCATCTAAATTTGTTGTCGACAATAATCACTAAACATTCCATTATCAAAGTATCAAACTATCAAACTATAAATATCTCTCTATATTCATTATCAAATTACTTGTATACTGTCTTTAAATACGTCATACCACGTTAGTAATAAAACAAGTAAAGTGTAGCATTAATGCATCATCAAGTTAGATAGATTTTATTTTACCTTTTCAAAAGTCAAAAATTAAAATTTCATAGTTTCTATTACTTCATATTCCATCTTTCTTCTTCACCAGTAAGAAAGTGATGTAGACTCAAAGAAATTAAAGAAAAGTCTCTCAAGATGTTGTCTTGTTGAAAAAAAAAAAAATTGATAATGCAACATATGACTCAAACATATATTGGAAATAATCTACTTAAGAATCATTAATCAAATGCATGCATTAACTCAAAAAAACATGTGTGCACGCAAACAGTAGGCAGTTTACACATTATTCATATGATAAACAATAAAAAAACAATTCAAATAGCTTAAAGTGTTCTCATGAATAATTTTAAGTAACATACATTATTCAACGCATGCATCAACCCAAAAAGTGCTTCAATCCTATCCTAATTTGGATTAACAGGTGACCCATAACATGCTACTCGTATCCTGAGTTCTTGACCCATTAAGTGAATAGGTTAGCAAGTGACGAGTAAACAGGTCAACAAAATCTCTACCCTAATTGTTATTAACCGATTAGATCAGGTTAGTAGGTGACACCCAACTCTCTTATAGCCTCAAAGATTGAAGATTATGATTCTTTTCTTAAAATCAGATTGAAGATTGTAGGTGGAGAAGAAAATCAACACATGTAGATGGAGGGAGAAGGTCACACTTAAGTAAGAGAAAAATAACTTTAAAGAAAATCATCAATGATCTATTACTACTAAGATTCGAAGTTTGATCTCCTGTAATTTGGTGACTACTAAGTAATGAGACAATACAATAAATTGAATCGCAAATTTATGTACTAGATTAAACTAAAATATCTGAAATTAGAAAAATAAATCAAAAAGGTCCTATGAAATTTCAATAGGTTAAACTAATTACATTGTAAAACATGTACAAAATTCAAAGATTCCTTACTACATTGCATGAGGGTATACACTACAAAGACAAATTCTACATTGTTGATGGACTGGGGACCCTCATAGCATTTAAGTTTTATCACTCTAAACCGAAGTCTACCATTGTTACAAGACCATTCCATGTTGTAACAGTTTAAGGCAACCATTGGGTTCAAGATTTTCATGTTTTAGGAGAATGAAGGAGAGGATAAACTCCAATATGGAAGAGTAAGTTGTATAAAAATTGGTGAAAATTTCTCAAGGAGTTACGTAGTAATAGGTGAAGAAAAAGAGATCAACTACAAATGAATCAAGCTAGAAGATAATGGTAGTAGCATGTTCTTCTTAGGTTATAACCATCATTTTCTCTCTGTCTGCCAACTACCTCCCAAATGGCAAGGTGAAGAAGTTTTATTTACAGACAACTACAACTTACGCTATGTGAGACGTGATCAGCACGATGATGATCGTAATGATGAGCCCTGCGTTGGTGGCGGGGCGAGGATGAGAGGATATACAATTGTGATCCAAATGCCAACACTGGACTGTTCTTGCCTTCCATGTGGACGGTAAGCAATGCAGACAACTTTGAATGAGACAACGAGCAAGAGGCGTGTCCGTTCAGTTGGATTTGCACCGAGGGGCCACTTTTGGTCGATTGAGTGTTTCAACAATTGCTTCGTGGGGACGTTGACTTCAAAAAGCATGCACCAGGCTTCACCGGAAGTGGGCGGGCAAACAAAACATCGACGCAACAAGCATTTTATAAATTTTGTAGGAATGAAAGTTCAATAACATTCCGATTCATAGGTTTTTGAAATCTGACAAGTTGTTCCTTCAGGAACTGCGTTCTATGCTGTTCAAAACAGCGCCATAGCTTTGTTAGTGGTTTTTTTTTTTTTTTTAATCTTAACTTCTGCATACTATGTTGTCACTGTATCGTTCAAAACAGTAACATAGCTTGTTACTCGTTTGCGTATATCAATCTTTTTCATTTTTTAAATTGTCGATTTGCATCAAGTACAAGGAAGTTGGAAACAAGTTCCTGAATCCTAGTATCTTTTTACTCCATAATGAAGGATACTTTCTAATGTCCTTTCTCTCTCTTCTTGCTAGTTGGAAGTTAGGAACATTGGATTCCATTCATCGACAATTTTCAGTATAATAAACATGATTAAGATGACCTCGATTTTCTCCAGCTACACTTTTTATCCTTACTGGTCTAGGACCTTCTTTGATAATGGAATGATTAGCAATCTGAAAAATTTTCAGCCCTAAGCATGCCGTCTTGGTTTCATTAGAACAGGTCTTGCAACTGTCAAAATCAGAAATCTTCAAGCTTTCTTGTGCTCGTTTTTCATAAATTCTGAATTTTTACTTAGGTTAATCTAGCAAGCCAACAGAGACGCCATACAATTGCAGCAAAGAGTATACAGAATGCCTGAATGATATGCCATTAAGATGACGAATGGTAGTTTCTTTACAAATCAGTCTTAGATTACTTACATATACAAAACATAACAATGGCGCAGAGATCTATTTTTTGCAAAAATAAACATTAAACCTGGTTGTTGTTCAATATTCAAGGTCATCCAGATGCGGCAAGATCCACTTGAAACATATTTCAGCTTGCTGTCCTCGTTCCAAAAGCAGCTCACAGCTTGAAACTTCCTGGAAAATAAGCTTCATTTGGTTTCCTCGCATAGAAGCTCCCAAACAACAAAAGCTGTCCCAGCATGTAGGCCTTTGATATCCTCTCTGGCTTTACATGAATGACTAGCAGAATGAGTCAATATTTCCCTCGTCCAGTATTCAAATCTGTCTCACTTGCCTGGTACCACGTCACTCGTGCAGCAATTTACGTAACCAGCGTGAGACATTTCATGCTCATGCAGACCTCTCTTCATTCTCTTCAAACAGTCTCCTGAATGCCATGCAGCGCTGACAAAACTCTCACGCAGGTCGTCACATAGATATCTGACAAGAAACAAGGAGAAGTATCAGAATAAAAAAAATGTAAAAGTGATGCTTCATGAATAATTAAATCACAAGATAAAATTTCATATCTTATTAAACCGTAAGAGGTATAACAACATCAATCAAGGGGTGGAAGCTTTTGTAACTACCACGATTGGTCCTTTCAATACTTTTTGTTGAATAATCTTAGTCTTTAGAAACATGATGATTGAATATTTTGACTTCAAGATATATTGTCTGACCAAACAAGGAAAAGGAAATTATTGCCTAATAAACCTTTCTAAGTTGGCAAAAAACAATTAATTAATCTAGTAGAAGCCTAAATAATTCCAGTATTATCTTTTCCAACAATTTTAAGGCTTGCCTTGATTTGAAAATCTACTGAAATCATGGGGAAAACTTTGATGAAATTAAATTCAAATGTGTGTGTATGGCTGCAAGCTTGTTAAAAAAGGCATATGAGAAACCAACAAATCAGGCCTAAGAAACAAATAACAGCCAGAGAAAATCCACCAAGAACCCAATATACCATGCAGCATAAATTGTTCTAAAAAGACTAAAAAAGAAGAGAAGAACATAGATTCATGTGAAAAAAGTGAACCATAAGAAGAAGCAATAAGTTCTAACTTGCACTTATGGGAGATGTGCAAAGGTAATAATGAACCTCAATTCTTTCAAGCATCTTACCTTGGATAAGAATGGCTGCCACACTAAACAGGCAGGAGATATTTCCAATTCCAAAGATGGCAAAGCCCATCCAACCAAAGAGATTTCTGATTGAACGATTTTGACACTTGAATAAAGGCCCAAATATTTGGTACACAGGAGCTACTTCGAATTTAAAAGCCAGAAAGGCTTGGTGCAATCAATGAGATCTCTCAATGTAAGATTATGAAACCTGAATGCAGGCGGTTACCAAGATAGGTGATACTAAAAACTCAGTCCACATGTTTATCCTTATCTACCATATTCAGTTTGGCAATTTTCCATGCTTCTCTTCGTTTGGCCTGAATCTGACGTACATATTCAGCAACCATTACATGAAATTTTGGAGCTAGCTTGCTCGAAGATGTCATAGTCAACCCTGCTTTCTTCAAGGCCTGTGACACATGTCTTTGTGCCTTTTGAAAGTGAACAGGGCAAAGGGAAGGCACAGCTGACCTGAGAACTGGTTTGCCACAAACAATTTGCCCAGTTTGTGCACTGAAAAAACAGTGGGAAAATAGCAGTTCAATTTCAAGAAACATGTCACTCTAACAAGGACAGCATTTTTTATACTAAGGGTCAACAGAATAGTGTATACACATGCTGAAATGGTTAAGAAAACGAACCCAGAAATTCAGTTTTCTCAAAAGGATATAGAATTTGAAACAAGTAGACATACAAAGCAGCATAACCTGATTAAGTAAAACATGCTAATCAACAAATGAAAGCATTCACCTCATAAAGGATGCCTAATAATTTAGTAAAATGCGTATTGACGTGCTGCATTTTATGCTTGTAATATAGATATTTCTTCTCTATGTATTCTTTCAAAAATAAACATTCTTCCGTAGCATTTAGTTCTGGATTTTTGCACCATTATTTTTTAAATCTTCTCAAATGCCTTGATTTGCAGATTTTTACATTAAAACTCAACACTTGAAATCTAGTAACTACTTAACAAAACTATGTCCGATGTCATGAAAAAATTTGAAGATGTACAAACATGAAAAGAACCAGAACCCCCCAAAAGTTGATGTCCCATGCTGTAGCCTCTTGTTTTGTGTTGCGTGTGAGACAAGCCAAGACAAGGCAACGTGGACAAGACTAAATAACCAAAATAAAATGTCCATAAGCAACACAAGCATGGTACTAAAAATGCTTAATGATACCCCTTTTTCATAATCACTTATTATGTAGGGTTTATTTTAAAAAAAAAATTTCCTTACATATGGGGGAATCAGGGAAATTGTGCCTTATGTTGCCTTTTGAGGACATCATGTCCGAATCAAGCTTATTTTCTTTCCTCTTTTGTTCTAGACCCTTTCAATGTCTCAGGAACTCTTTTAGAGTGTGTGATAATATTAATGGATACTTACTTGATGGAAAATGTCCAGGCTAACTGGTGCTCAATAACTTATGATGAGTTCCTCTTGTTTCTAAGTTATTTGCCCATATCTAGATATTGGTTTTTTGTAAGTTAACACAATGTTAGAATTCAGTAGTAAGCTACCCTATATTGACAGGACACGGCTTTGTTGCATGCTTGTTTTTTAAACACTGTCGGGTATCAGGATTGTTTGTTCAGAATCAATTAAAGATTAAGTTTTATCCTGCTTATGTTTGTTGTTGATGTGTAAAAGACTCAAGCAATGTGGACATGCAAACGTCAAGTATTCTAAATACTCTCCTGTTTTCTAAATGATATTTTAGGACTTTTCACGCATCCCTCTCTAGTGCAAAGTGAAATATGAATAACCGTACTAGGCACAGGGAAAATTTTGATATAAATAAATATAAAACCTTGCAACAACTAAAAAAAAAACCCCAAAAATCTAGATAAAATATATAATTCAACTCTACAAGATTTTTTCTTTCCTGAATACTACAACGGTGGTAGAAAGGAAACTTGGCAAACATAGAAGAACACAGGACAGTCCTTAGACCCAAACAACAAGATTAAAATCTACTCGCACGCCAGAAAATTCAAGCAACGACATTAAATATAGAAAAAAAGGAAACAAGAAGAACAAGTGTAAACCTCTTGATGACATATGTGCAAGATTTGTACAACGTCTGCCTATGATCCGAAAGTATATGCTGGTGGCAATAACTCGTGAGCGCCATCGCCTTCGCCTTACACCCAGGGAACGTACACCCATGGAACTCCACCCCAACACTTTCCCTCTTCCTTTTAATCCCCCCATTCACAACCCCGTCCCCTAGCCCCACCCCAACCCCCACACCCCTCCCCGTCTCCCCCATCTCCTCCACCACCACCCCACCACCCACCTCCTCCACGGGACTCTTCCCGTACTTCCAATAGTACTCCCTGTACCTCGTCCTCACCTCCTCCATCATCCCCCAGTACTGGTCCCGGTAAAACCTCGACAGCTGCTTCAACCTCCGGGACCTACGCCGCAGCACCTCCTCCCTGGTCAAGAACTCGGCGCGCCGCAGCGCCTCGTCTTCCACGACGCCGTCAATCAGCATCGCGGCGGAGGAGTACGGGAGGGGTGGAGGATCATGCCCGTTGGCCTCGACCAAGGGGTTAGGGTTTAAGAGGGCTTCGGCGTGAGGGTTCCTAGGGTTTTCGGGCGGGGGTGCTTGAGGAAGGGCGAAGAGGCTCTCCGCTGCGCCGCGCTTGGCCGGGGCCTTCGTCGGCATCGGGTGGTGGTTGTGGTGGTTGTGGTGGTGGTGGTTCGTGGCGCTGGCGGAGCCCATGAGAGAGAGAGAGAGAGAATGGTGTGAGGGGGACGAAAGGCGTGAGATAAATACACCTGTTTCTTTCTTGGTCTTGGGAGATTGGAGTGAGTCGTGTATGGACTAATATAGTAATGTTTTTTATCTTTTTTTGGGGGAAATCATTGATATCGAGAAGAATAAAAGTTATTAAATTTTTTTTCAAACGTAATCGTTAATCTAAATATGTGGATGTTTCTAACTACAAGTAAGTCATTATAACAGCTAATAATCAGTTACAATTTGGTAATACGACAACATAGCAAGCGAAGTGAGAGCCGTTGGATTATAATTGGATTGTTTCCTATAAATAGGACTTGCCGTTTACAACTTCTTTTTTAATCAAAGTACAAATAGTGGGTGTTTTTTGAAAGGAAAGCGCATAGTGTGTTAGTGTAGTATTTTATTTTATTTTTTAAATAGTATTTATAAAGTGATTTTGGTGGAATTAGGAAGAGGATTGTATGGAGTGGGGTTGGGGAGAAGAATATTATGTCGAAGGACATCCAATTAGTAAATTTGGAAATCATGTCATTGGTCCGAAGTTTCAAAGGTTTGGCCTTAATTTATTTTAATTCGTGTCAAGTTGGACTAGAATTAGAATCCTTTAGTCCTACTATGATTCGAAGTTATATTTATTTTAGATCGGACCAACACCAAGTTGCACTAAGTCTATTTCTATTTAATAAATCAAATACATTAATAATATCATAAATGGTTATAATACATAAAATAAAGGAAATAATATTATATATAAATTAATAAAATAATTAATTACTCTAACTTCTTTGTATTCATTTGCGTTTTAAATAGTAGAAGACAAAACGGAGTTGTAGCGTTTGCAATTGTGTGTTTTCTATAGTTTTACACGATTTTTCATATGTTTATGTAAATAAGCCGTTGAGATACAAGGTTTAAATCAAAACCTAGGATTGTAATAATTACAAAAGTAATAGAACTCTTCATTTTCATATTTTCGAATGTCATGTGTCGATTCAATGTGAAGATTAAAGAAATAAAAGAGAAAGAAAAATAATGAAGAAGAAGAAAAAAGGAACTTAAAAACTCTTAGAGGCTTGATGAACAAAAAAGAAATAAAAGAAGAATGATATATATATATATATATATATATAGGCAAAAGTGTGTTAAAAAGTGAATTTAACGTATATTTTCCTAATGTAACAACTAATTAAAAAAATGGACATTCATTTTTGAAAAAGAACGTTTAGTTTTGATATAATAGGATCTATGTCAAAAAATAAGCGTCCACTTTAGATGCAGACATCCAATTTTGACACAAAATAAACGTTTGTTTTGAGAAATCGACATCCATTTTTTAATAAAAAAGCTCTCTTAAAGCAACGAACATCCATTCATTAAAATGGGATATCCGTTTGGTTATACAAGACATCGTAATTTTATTTTGTATAATTGAAATATATTATAAAATAATTATTATTACTTAAAAATTAATATTTATATTTAAAATTACATATTTTTATTTCAAACTTAAATTAGACCGTAAATTCTGACCAAGGTGGTGTCGTAGTCGTGTTGGGTTCAAACTCGAGTCAAGCTGCATTCAAGCCATGGACCACGAGTTATGGGAGAAAATCCCTAACCCTAGCACAACGTACGTCCCTCTCCGTTTGCATTTTCAGGTCTACCAATAAGAAGATTGTTTGGACTTGGATGGTAATGTAAAGATTTGGGTTCGTTTTTTTCCAACTTCTCTTATTAGGATTTACCTTGTTTTCCTGTTACGGAGAGAGTAAGGACAACGGGTTGTCACCGTTTTGGTTCACTCCTCTAAAGTATACGGTTTAATTTTTTTAATATTTGGATTTGGAAGTTTAGTGGTAAAATTTTATGTTGGTTTAACCTTAATATGATCTTATACTTGCCTGCCTATGTGTGAGAGGAAAAGAGGGAGTTAACATCGATTAACAAATAATTCCAACTTCTTTAAGATTTCCTCTTTCTCTGTAAATTTTAACTTCCACGTACACTCTTGCCAACTGATGAAAACCAAAGAGCATTGAATGATCACATACTCTTTACAGTAGGTTTGAATCATTGAATAATTTCACGTGTTCGTCTATAATTTGTGGTAAATTCAAATGCTAAGAAAGACTCGATCAACATGAGTAGGAACTAGGAACAATTAGAGACCAAATAATGCGGCATTGTAAGTGAAGAATCGGCATTTTAAATTCTTAGGCATTAGTTTGATGGATAATCTGCTGGCAAATGTATCCGTGATTGACATGCTTTTTCGGAAGTTTTTTTTTCTCTTCGTAAGGTTTTGGTTCTTTCACTGTATTGCATCCGAGCCCCGTGCTTTCTTAAGTATTCTTCTTTAATAGATGTAGAAAGAGGAATGAGACTGTAGTGTCCCGAAAGTTAAGGCATGGACATGTGTCATGACAGTGGATTCTTGTTGATGTTTCTTGCCTTTTTCGCAAGATTCATATCAACTAAGAAAAATAATCCGACATTACTTTCTCGGAAGTTCACGATCCACCGCAATGACATATTGATTGCAGATTTACTTTCCTCTTTCAACTAAAAGTTTCCCTTCCCGGAAACTTCCCAATTGTTTCCATAGCCTTTTGTCAGAACAGACGAACAGTTGGCAAACTCTGTGGAGAAAGAATCCAAGGCATTGGATCCAAACCCGAGATATAAGTATTTGAAAGGGACCCGAGGAGAACCGTTCCACCGGTACACCAACAGCTCAAAAAAAAACACGTCCGACTGTATCTACCACCGACCATGTAATATGCGTGCCATCATCATATACGATCACATTCTGCAAGAGACAACAACAAGAACCCAAAGTCATGCCTATGGCTATGCCTCAACTAATCAACCTTCGAGGAAGAATTAATAAAGCACAAGGCTTGGATGCAATACATGAAAGAACCAAGCACCACGACCCCACCATTAAGTCCTTGCAATTAGAAAATGTAGCCACCTGCATTTAATTGCTTTAGCGGCCAATATCGCGATTGACCCAATTGTCAACCACATCATATATGTATTTTATTATATACCTCTTTAAAATATTTTTCTAGACAACAAAGCTGTCGGTTCAAGCTAGGGATTGATATGGATTACTCGTACAATTTATCATATTCACATTAAAAAATAAAAAAAAAGATATCCACATTTATATCCAAAAATTATGGAAAAATCCAAATTACACCTCTAGTCCAAACAGACAAAAAATCTAGATTATCTTAACCGACAAATGTGGTCTGTAACCACATAAAAAGCAAATAAGGAGCGTAACCCCCTTTATCCATCACCCTATTTCCATGAGACTTGAGAGTAATGTATCATGTATCTAAAGTCCAAACCATGACTTACGGCAGTAGCAGCAATAAACAAAAAACAAAACGGTTAGTCAGCAACAAACAGCAAAGGCGTATTCAATCCCGAAACGTGGCATGGCTTAGAATTCCTGCACCCTACATGCCTGCTTCCGGCATCCCTGATTTTTAAAATAACTCCTGCAATATGCTCCTTTCGCGAGTATTAGTATAGTACAATTCATTGACTCATGAACGATAAGTACCAGATAAGATACTAAAAATAAATGCATGCGAATTAATGCTGCTGACAGGATTCATCATTCGTATGTACAAGACATATTTTCTCCCACCTGCACCACTGTGACAACATGAAAGTGGGCATAGAAATTAATCAAGCTAATGTAGCTAGAAAAGCACAAAGGATTGCACCCGTCGGCCTTGGCCCCGGTCCCTGGCCAGTTTACTTTTCTCTCTCCAAAGCTATTTACCTTACTTTTGTTATCCAGCATTCTCTTCAATGTTCGAGTTCTTCAATATGATCTTATACTGTTTAGACAATATTATTAAAATGTTAGGACACAGTTAAAAACTTAATTCTGTAATGTCCCAGAAATCAGTAAGCACACCTTGTCCCTTGCTCCTTGTGCTGCTGGAAGAAACACACATAATCACTCCTTCAGGAGAGCTCCCAACCGTAATTTTTTGCTCAAGAAACGCAACAATTGGACATCCTGCTACATCTTTCCACAAGCATGAGTGCATTGCTTATGTTGGAGATTTTCATAAAATCTTCTTCAATGTAATTGCAATACAACATAACAACAGCTCGGGTTTCACTTTTTCAAGGCCAGCATCTCTCACATATCAGATACAGACCAGAGATAGGCTTCTGTTTGGGTAGCTCTCTTCTCATTTTGTCTTTTGAAAAGTTCTTTCTCGTATCCTGCAATTAATTGGAAACAGGGTTCATATTACTAAAACTTTGTTTAACAGCATGTCCCTCACAGGTCTTGCTTGATAAACAAATATAGACACAAAAGTCTTGCACTGTATTCCCAAAACTTTACGAGAATATGCATATAATACAACCAAATAGATATTTACGTCTTACCTTTTAGTGCGAATGTAGGATGACAAAGGAGTAGTAGGAGTAAACAAAGTTAAGTAAAGCCGTATGATCATAAAACTGCAACTGTTAGAGCAACAACATGACGAAGATATTGCTTCAAGGGTGCATTTTGGGGTTTCCAGGTGATGCTACTATGTTTCCTTTCAGAAGGGTTTAATCTTTAAGAGCGTATACAGAATTCCTTCAGTAAAACAGGTGTAACCAAATAGATATTTACATTGTACCATTTAGTGTGAATGTAGGATGACAAACGAGTGGAAAGAGTAAACAAAGTTAAGTGAAGCCGTATGATCGTAAAACTGCAACAGTTAGAGCAACAGCATGACAAAGATATTGCTTCAAGGGTGCAATTTGGGGTTTCCAGGCCATGCTGCTATATTTCCTCATCAAAAGGGTTTAAGCTTTAAGAGCATATACAGAATTCCTTTGTTAAAACAGGTATATTTGGTGGTTCTAACTGCTAATCATCCATTCAACTCATACCATCGTAACTAGATTTTAGATTCTTACACACCTATATTGGTAAACAAATAATCTTGTTCAATGAAGCAAATATCTCAAAATTTCAAAACAATGTCCATTTCTACTCTACACCCTTGCTGTTAGTCAGGAGACAACATAGACAGATTAACAAAAAAAGAGAGACCTAGTGAACAAAAATTCAGGCAAAAACTCATACATACCAGTGCTACGATCAACTCCATCCCAATGACGACCAGGTTTTATATTATAGCGGTTAGATGGTGGATCTATTCCTCGTTTTATCCAGCTGTGGCTAGGAATGGTCTGGGGAATTATAAAGCCTGATTCTTTCATCTTCTCATTGTCACCAAAATCTTCTAGATGAATATCAGAATGCTTCTTCTGCGTTGATCAGAATAGAATAGTTCAATATATATTAAACCTCAACAAGTAATGTGAAGTAAACACTGGTGTGATAACTCAAATCGAAATACCTTGACCAAGTGAGCCATTGGATCACCCCATCTAAGTCTCTCCTTCAACATTGTGTCAAGTTCAGGATCATCCCTACAAGAATAAGAAAACTTGTTGGTTAGACACATTGAGTAATTACAGGCTGGAACATGCAAAAGAGATTGAGTGAGATCCTAATTGCAACAAATAATTGTTGTTAACCACAGTAAGAAATTTCAAATGAAAAACCAAACGTCTAGTGCCTGTCAAGATGAGAGCAATCATAGTACCAAATGTTGACAAGTGTCGTCAAAATTTCTCCAACATGTGTCTTATTTTAAATTGACCGACATGACTCTAACATAATATCAATATGGAAGTTTTTTAAATAACTATGGATTTTCTTTATTATGTTTCCACTGACATGATATTGACATACCACATTTTGCCAACACGTGTCTATTTTTAACTTATCAAAGTTTGACACGAAATTGACATTTAGAGTCTTGAGAGTAATGTAAAAACAAATGAACTTGTAGACAATGTAGTGAGCAATTTTACCTTGTCCTTGCAAATGGCTTTTCCTTCTCTAATTCTAGCTCCTTCTCCCTTGTTTCAGCTTCCCGTTTCTGTGCTATGCCTTTACCCCATTCCAACTTTACCTCCTACAAAGCAACAACAAAATGTACCTAATATAACCAACATTTTTTTGTTCAGTAAATCAAACAATTTTCATTGAACCAACATGAAGTCTAGTAAAAAGTAACTATGAATCACTTTCAGTTTCCATGGTCCATTGAAAAAATTATATGATATGATTGGGTGTTCCCCTAATATATGCTTATAAAGAAAAAACATTTATTAAGAATATATCCCTTGAAATATGCTCAAAACTGTGCAAATATAGTTTCATATCGTTTAACTCCATCAAAGGTGGCAAGCTTTTGTTGAATTACCTTAGAACCAAATGAAGGTATTTTGTCATGTGTGTGTGTGTTCTTTTCCCCTACAGTAAGGGAATGATTATTCTTTTCTATAAAAAAAATGCATATTGTTCGCAAGGGCGGAGGTGAGGGTGTCCCCTCTTATTTCCATAAAAAACCTTTTATATGTGTTTATTAATATAAAGTGTAAAAGTTGAGGGACAATGTAAATTGTCTGCCCTTGAGATATTTTTTAAAACTATAAGACTATCATGCAAATTCACAAAACAAAGTAACAAACCATATGTCTGTATGCACCGACGCCCAAAATTCCCAAATCCCTTCTCCAACACCACCCACCCGCCTCATCATCCTCTCTCTGGCCTCCACCTTCTCCAAACGACAAGCACCAAAGCCCGTCCCCCTACTTCTGCCCTAAGCATGAACCACTACCATGCTACATCTAGCTACAACCACCATGTACCTCAACATCACGTTCGAGACCACACTAGAATCTATATAGAAACATCACAAAGGAAAGAAGGAACCATCAACCCAGAGAAGGAAGCGAGTATGACAAGGAAGTAGAATCTAAACCCTTGAACTCCGTCGAAGAATGGTTGAACACCAACGCCCTCAGCCAATTATACGTCAACAACCCACAACCATTCAATTGCCCCCTATAACTAGTAACCACCCCCTGATTGCGGCCCATTGCAATCGTGAAGCGCATACTCATCGACCATCGCCGTCACCTTGTTGAACACCGATGCTCCTCTGAGTCTAGGAGCTCTAGCTACAAGGACAATACAACGATCTTATGCTTCTTCCCAAATCCCAACTCTTCCAATTTCATAGACTAATTGCACGTATTGCTCATTTTTACACCTTCTTTTACCATTGGAATATTGGATTGATTTGAATTTTTATGAATTTCTAATGACAGAATTCTAAAAGGCATCTTCATTATTCTTTGTCTGGACTCTAGAGATCTTCTTATATGTATTTCTCTTATTGATCTAGAGTTCTAGTATTTTACTAATCTACTTAACTCTTTCTTGGTGCTATGATACAACACTTATCGACAATACAAGGTGTGTTATTGTCTACTGTGCTTTAATTTGTTCTTTTTTTATATCTCATTGTTATAATTTATTTGGAATTTTTTTATATTGATTGATTAAAATTTAGTCTACTTATGATTTTGATTAGGTTAGTGTTAACATAACCAAGAATTCCACTATTGAAGCTCTTTTTAAGAAACGTTCGTCTTAAAATTTAATGGCAAATCCCTCCACTCAACCCTCTAGTGAAGAGATTGAAGAATCTCATTTAGTGAAATATCTACTAATTGAACATGATAGAGTAGATCTTAAATCTCTTCCATGTAATCTTAGACTACGCTCTCAAATTTGGGATTACTCTATGGATCAACATGATGACATTTGTTTTGCTTATATCATGCTTGGTTCGTAACAATCAATACTTTCTGAATACCCACAAACACGTATCATGCTCAGAAAAGACTATGTAATGCAGACCACCACAAGTAACACCTACATTTTCACTCTACACCTATGAGTGAAGTGCCCCACACAGCCCTTGACCATCACCTATCAGATATACTTTCTTAGTGTACATATATAATGGATATCAACCAGTACATTTACAACTCCTGTGTTTATTGGCCCAACAAAGTCCATAATTCTGCACCTTGTTCTTACCTTTATACAGCCCAATAAACTGCCTTGCAATTCAGAAGCCCGTACATTAATGATGGAGGTGCACACTGCATTAGAATATAGCACACAGAGTCCCCATCAATACATACATCTACAACACTATTATCAACAAATACAGGCCCATGTCAGGATGTCCCTATGCTCTTCTCATCAACTATTCATTTTCTATTTATAGTGTACTCCAAGTTGACTAGAAAGTAGAAACCTAGCAGACCTATCTAAGATACCAGCCTAGTAAAAAAGGTAGGCATCCAGTTGAAGCCAACCAAGAATGTAAGGTCTTTTGCAAATTAAAATGGTTGCTTGACTATTATTTGTCCAAAGCATGACAATTTACTCCCACAGATTAATAGGCACCTTTTCAGAAATAAGTAACATCATTTGGTTTGTGGTAATTAATTGAAAATTATACAATAAATGATAGATTAACTGTATCTAAATAAAACAATTTTGAAAAGCAATACATAAGTCAAGTAAGCACCTTCGGTTTTTCTTCTCCTTTTTCTAGCTTCACCTTCTCCTCCTTAGTTACACGTTTTCCTGAAGCAACATCATGGCAAATTAAACAAGTCACACTATAATGCTTTAAGTTAGTCTATTTTAGTGAAAGGCCCAACAGCATTGCAAGTAGTACCACAATCTCAGATATTTTCTGACCTTTAACACGAAACACAGGTTCAGCGCCCACTCCACTTTTAGTGGGATCCAGTGCAGTAAGTCTACAAAAAAAAAATCACCATTTAGGGTTATGTTTAAACAAAAGACAGTTTCTGTTGTCAACAGTAGTCTACAGGTAATAATCAGAATCCCCAAGAAGACTAAGGTAACTTTTGGTAACGATTATTTTTCACAGCTGATTGGAAATAATCATTTATGAATAAAAAGTTCAACCAAACACATAAAAAAATGTCAGATTATTTCTTACATGTAAAACTCACCAAAAGTGTTGATAATGAAAAGCTATGGGAGACAGTTTTTGAAAAAAACTAGCTTTTCACTATAATCAATTTGCCTATAATCCTTACCAAATGCTACCTAAAACAAAGGCACTAAAAAAAAACACCAAAACTAATAACTCAATCAAACACCAACCCTAAAGCCATTTTTATTAAAAATAAAAAAAAACTCAAGCTCTTCACCTGGAGACAGCTTCTGCCTTCTTTTTATCGATCACATCCTTTATCTCGCCACGAGTAAACAAGCCACCTTTCCTATCGACTTCTGCAGAAGATGGCTTAGTCCTACTATCCGGTAGTGGGGGAAGCCCAGAAGATAAAGACCTCTGACTCTTCGATGGCACAGGGGAATTTTGTCTACCCATACCTTTTCTCCAGGGAGGAGAAATGTCATCATTTGAGATTCTCCTGCTTTTCCTTGGTGGAGAAAGGTCTGTTTCCAAGCCACGAGGCTCATCAGAAAACCCTGGGGAAGACCTTCGACTCCGTCTAGCTGGAGAAAGGTCACCTGATGAACCCCTCTTGTTTCTTCTAGGTGGCGAAAGATCAGCTTCTCGAGAAGTACCACGATTCGTCCCCAAGTCAGGTGAATCATGCCGACCCCTTCCTGTCGGGGGAGACATCTGAATCCGTCGCACCGGAGAAAGATCCTCTATCGAGCCCTTTCTGTTTCTCCTAGGTGGCGACATATCAGGGTCCCGAGAAGACCCACGAGTCATTCCCAATTCAGGAGAATCGTGCAGACCTGAGGACCTTTTTGCCCGTCGAGCTGGAGAAAGGTCATCATCCAACGAACTGTTCCTGTTCCTCCTAGGCGGCGAGATATCAGCCTCCCGAGATATTCCACGAGACATCTCCAAGTCAGGTGAATCGTGCCGACCCTTTCGCGGCGGGGACAGGTCCCGCTCCTCCTGCCTCCTTCTCCTCGTAGGCGAAGAATCTTCACCCATTCTATCACGCTCCGGAGATGGGGTATCAAATTGTCTCCGACTGCCATGCTGCCGTGGTGGAGACAGGTCTTGCATTCCAGAACCACAAATGCCCAATTCACGTGCATCACCCGGTTTGTCCCCAGTGTCCGACACCGACACCCATCCACTCCCATCTTCGGAAACTGAATAATACGGTTTCTTCGACTGGAGCATCTGGAGCCTCCTCAGACGTTTCACCTCAATATCCTCCTCGACAACAACAGCTTCATCATCTGAAACCGCGGAACAAACTAACAAAATTCGAACTTTTCGAGATTAGGGCTAAAGCTACGATTTTGGGGTTGTTGTTCTACTCACCTGCGCTGTTGTTCTCCTCTCCTTCGTCGTCGACGTTGACCGGTTTCTGCCATGTGGGATCCTCGTCGACAATGAGAACTCCTCCCACAGTACCGGGCTTCGGCTTCAACTCCTTCTTCTTCTTCCTCTTCTTCTTGTCCTTCCGGTCATCCCCACCTCCGCCGGACTCGTACTTCTTGAGATACTCCTTGAGGGAAGCGGCACTAGACATTCTCACGAGTCACAAGGCCAGAAATTTCCGGCTCTTCCAATCGATCCCCCACCGCCCGAGCAAGCTCGATCGGCACAAAACCCTAACCCCGACGAGGAAGGAGGAGGAGAAACGACGAAGAAGAACGAGAGAAGCGGTGATGGCGTGGTGTTCTTTTCGGGTCGGGTTTTTCTCGGATCCTTAGAGTGTCATTATAGAAAATGGTGAAGGGTTTTTTCGGTAAAGGAATGTTAGTGATAGGGTTTTGAGCTCTCTTCTTATATTTCGGAATGACGGCGTAGAAGTGGCGGACGGCATCAGATTTGATTAGGGAGAGGGGAAAAGTTTTGCTGGAAAAATGGTGAGCATTTCTCTCTTTCCTTGCTTTTCTATTGGATTTCTCTTTGGTTCTACGTTGTTTGGTAATTGGGTATATGGTTGTTATATCGATATATTTGTTCTGCTAAAAGTAGATTGGAAAGTAATCGTCTTTGCTGATGTTTACAAGTGTTTGAGTCCCACCAGTTGTTTTTTTGCTGATTTTTTTGTTGTTCTGATAGTTTTGTACCTTGATTTTGTTGAATAATGCTGTACATATACCCTTTTGTTTGCAGCCGAAGCAAATACATGAGATCAAGGACTTTCTTCTCACTGCAAGAAGAAAGGATGCGCGCTCCGTGAAGATCAAGAGGAGCAAAGATGTCGTGAAGTTCAAGGTCCGTTGCTCCAAGTATCTGTACACACTTTGTGTGTTCGACTCTGAGAAGGCTGATAAGTTGAAGCAGTCCCTTCCACCAGGTTAGCAACTGTAACACTATTTTATTTGCGATGTTCTTCTACTGACAGTTACATTTATTGCTTATTTTCAGTTGAGAAGATAGGATGGTGT
The DNA here is from genome assembly GCA_024699735.1 of Posidonia australis. Lineage (NCBI taxonomy): Eukaryota > Viridiplantae > Streptophyta > Magnoliopsida > Alismatales > Posidoniaceae > Posidonia > Posidonia australis. Next base: position 4,521 of record JAMKQA010051450.1, on the reverse strand, counting down.
ATTTATTTATTTTTGTTTTATAGGGATTTTGGATCCTTCAATTCCTTAAAAATCATCAACCTCATATTCATTTCTAATTGTAGTTATATGAATTTTCATATTCCTAATTTTGTTAAGATTGATTTAATTCCTGTCTTTTTTGTACAAAGTTGAGCTTTCTTTAAGACGTTTTACTTTTAAGATTATGGTTCCAAATGGAGCATAAGTTGATCTTACAACAACCACCACCCCCATGCCTTCATCCACTCTGGGTAACTGTGATATGATTCGTTTCTATACTTGTGGTAATTATGACTATGTCAATTTTTTAAGTTGAATGGTGATATGGGCCTATATCATATCAACCCACACAAGTTGTTTTCACAACCACTGTGGGACTATTGTTTAGGCCCCCCATACGATCATAGTATGGCTAATAACAAATAGCTTTCACTGCATTACTGGCTTAATTGCTGCACTTGCTCGCATTGTTGATATGATCTGCAAGTTAGATATCATTCTACCTGTTTTCACCTTCTAGCACTTCATCTGTCTGTGTCAAATTATGAATTAAGAAAGCATACCAACAAACAAAATCAGGAAATGAAATTTGCAAAGAATTAACAGTTAGTCCATTTGTTACCCTCTTTGATCATTCATATCTTTCTGCCTTATCCTTTTTTCATGACATGGAACTCTTGTGTTAAAATGGGTGTGGTCTGTTTAAGCGGCTGTTTTTTAGGGGAAAAAATGGTCATTTTAAACAGTAGTTTTTTAGGAAGATGTTGACTTGTTATCAATAACATAATTTGATAATCTAAGTATTTGGTTGTTTATTTATGCTTGTTATTTAATTATATTTTTAGATTAAATTACTTACGGTTGAATGGTAATTATATACTTGCGGTTGAATGGTAATTATATACTTGCGGTTGAATGATAATTACACATGTCTAAGTTATGTTTTTTGAATTAAATTAGTTGTATTTGTATGATAAGTTTATATATTGAGATTTTTTGTGAATATTGTTGATTGCATAAAGGTCATTCATTTTTTTTTAGTTTTATTAGCTTCGACCGTTTTTTTCACTAGACATCCCCGTTCAAACCCCCTGTTTTTTCAAAAAACTATTAAAAACTCAATCTGTATGAAGACTGTTTTCCGTTCTTTAAAGCAGTGGATACTATTGAAAAATGTCTGAACAATATAAATAATCCTTCAACTCATCTTTCATTTGTTTTCTGCAGGTTTGAGTGTTCAAGACCTGTAAGTGATGGTGGCTTTTTTTAGCTCGTCTTGCGAGAGAGATTCTTAATTTTCTTTGATGCTATCTTTTTTCATGGTTTGTGCTGAGGGATTATCTGAGCTTTGGTTTCTAAAGTTCATGGAAGATGTATTAAGATTTTGTGTGGATCTTGTTCCAATTTAGTGGAGTTGTGGTTATCATATATTTTATCTGTTTTCCTTTCAGAAAATCTGCATCTTCTAACTTTAATTACTGCATCGGAAAATACGTTTGATGGTTATTCCAGGACTTGTTTTGCTTCTGCTGTTGGTAGTATCGTTGTGATGAGTCGTGATGACTAATGAAAGAGGGTCTTCTGTCGTCTATTATTTGGAAGTGTTTTCTTTTCGATCTGACGCCAGCCTTCATTCGTAGCTCTTTTTATAAACAACTATAAACAACAGGAAATAATCTACTGCTGAACGTCTAGTCTTTGAAAACAATATGGCTTAGGATGATTTGTCTTCGTAGAACTGTAGCACATGGAACCATGGCAGTTAGCCTTTCCGGGAAGACGTTCCTAATGGTATTCTGCTAGTTGTAAGCTTAGCTTTGATTTTACGAGTGTATCTGGCAATCTAGACGTCAGTTCCGCTCCAATGAAGAACCGACTGGGGTTCTGCTTTCACTTTAAAAAACACGATAGTCACGATTTCTTCTTCTCTTGCAAAGGTTGTTTGCGTTTGTTGGTTTCTTCACTGTCTCTTCAGATAGTAAATTCCATTTTTGCCCTTAGATCTAACATAAACTGTTATGTATGTAATTTACATTTCTTTTATAGCATTGTAACAAAGACTCGGATCCGTTGACTTGGATTTGTTCCATTGTACTTTATATAAATATGGTTCGTCCACCATCATGTATGGATGTAGAATTTTCTTTCCTATCATGGTAGTATGTGTCTTTCTCGACTGTCTTCTCCGATGATGAGCTGATATCTCTATAGTTCCGATCATGGAGTCTTATGATCTCGTGTTCCAATGTTAGGGTTTCTTTTGTTTCTCGTTTTTTTTTTCTTCGTAATTTGGGTCATTGTTTAGCTCATAACTACTAGATCTTCCAATTTTAAGTTTTGTTTGTCCTAATCTTGAGGATTTAAGCTTAATTTCACAAGATCTGTTAGATCTATTCTTATCTTCTTGTCTTTGTTCATTTGCTTCTGTTTTGTTCAGATTCGTCTACTTAGAGTTTTGATTTTTGTCTTTTATGATTTTTCTTGACATTTTCTTCTTTGATCTGAAGTTTTATAATGCAAATCTACTGTTGTAACATCTGTATTTGGGTTTTTACATTTAATATAAATCATGGATTTCTTGTAATTATTTGTATATGTTTATTAATGGTAAATCCAGTTTGTGTTGGTTGGCTGTGGGCTCCCTTTGTATTTTGTGCCTTGGTTTCTCCCCTGTGGTGTGTTTTCTGTGGCCAGTGGGTCGGTTCTACTTTGGGACTTGTGCTTGTGGTGGACCCACTTGGGCTTGGGCTTGGGCTTTGACTCTGTCAAGAGCCAGCTGTACTATGCCTTTACCCGTCTTCTCTTCTCCACACCCGTGACTAAGCCCGATCTCGTGAACCCTAGCGGGGGAGGACTGCTCGTTCCGTCCCCTCCGTCCAGAGCTATGCATAGCTGGTGGACATCGGCGAGATTCGGGGATGGCAGGCGTCGGAGGCGTTAAGAGGAGGTGTGCGGCATGGGGGGAGAAGCAGAGAAGCAGAGAGGGCGAGAGGGAGTGTGGGGCTGCGGACGTGTCGCGCTCCAGAGGAGCTCGCGCGAGTGTGGGAAGCTGGGCTAGTGCCGTGCACCGCTGGTGGGAGGGTACGCGAGGCTCGTCGAAGCCAGATACGCGCTTCCCAACTGACTTCCCTTCCGTTTCTTCCACAGTTGAGGCATGTGGGTTTGAGGGAAAAATTATGAAAAATGGGAAAATGTTGGGAATGAGATGAATGATGTTAGCATGTTGATATCATGTCGATTTATGGGCATTTTGTATGATTTTCGTAGATGTTCTTGAAGCATGCTACAGTGAATGTGTTTGGACTTGATGCCTTTGCGATTTTTGTTAGAACAGCATGTTTAATGGATTTATGTTTTGATTAAGGGATTTTGGAGTAGACTGGGAGGTCTACACCCCATGTTTTATTAATAATTTTAGTGGCATGTTTGGAAGGTCCGATCCTTACTCCCACTTGGGGGAGAAAGAGATGACAGTGGCTGGGGAATTTTCTGCAACAGCAGAAAACGGTATGCCGAATTGGTTTCGGCATACCGTTTTGCTCCCATGCGGTACCCCGTGTTTTTACCCACGGACAATCGAAGGAAATCGATCGACCGTTTCCCCTGAACCTGATAAATCTGACAGGGATTCGGTATACCGAAGTTCCATTCGGTATGCCGAATCAGGGGATTTCGGCATACCGAAGTGGAAAAACGATATGTCGATTTTAAGCCCTGAACTGCATTGATAAATGCATAGAAAATGATGATAAATTATGGTTAAATACATGATGAATGTAAGGAATGTATGGAATGACATGTAAGATGATGCATGTTAGTATGATGTTTTTAATAATGTTTCCATGAGTTTTTGAAGCATGGCTTCTGTATATGGATATGGACCCGTGTGAGGGGTGATATTCATGGTGTAAAGACCATAAAAGAATGTGTGGGCTTAAGGACCACAGGTAATGATTTGATGCATAATTGCATGTGATTTGTAAAGAGTTTTATGAATGGAAAATGGTTTTGTTAATTGTTTTGAAAAGACAATTGCATATGATTTTAAAGAGATGAAAGGATTTAGTAGGAACCACAAGGGAACCAGGACTTGCCGACGAGGTAGTGAGACCTCAAGATAGGACGGGGACGTGTCCTTGGTGAGTGTAGTTGCCGAGTTTGCGGTCCAGGGTAGGAGCCTCGAGACTGTGGTGATACTGTAGGACCCAGGGTATGAGACCCGGACTACCCTCAGTGCCGGTGCTGTACGGGGCTGGGGTTAGAGTCCCCAGTTGCTCGTGCACCAAGGCATCCCTAGGATGTACTCCGTGCTTGTACCAGTGAGGGTACATTTTGAGGCTGCGGCCGGGGCGGTTGAACTCCAGTACGGGGTGGTTCACCGCGGCACTGCAATGTGATGTGGTGACATGGAATCCTCACCAGCTACTTGAGGCCAGGTCGATCGCCTGTGGCTAGGGTGATGCGACCAGTAATGGAATGAAAAGTGTGGATTTGTGTGTGTGAACTAGTTCCTAGCTCGGT
>JAMKQA010051449.1:0-40130 GCA_024699735.1 Posidonia australis | reverse complement strand
TTGAATTTTTAAGTGATTTAATTTGGATTAAGCTTGAACTAAGGTTTTTACTTTATTTAATGGATTTTAATTTCTTTTCATTTGATTAGGGTTTAAAAATTTGATTAATTAGGGTTTTATTGAATTTTAAGTGGATTTTAGCTGGATTTTAGTTGGATTAAGTGGATTAGGATTTATGGTAGGATTTTTAAGTGGATTTAATTGGATTTTGTTTGATTAGGGTTCTTGTTAGGGCTTTGGGTGGAATTTTGCTGGATCAAGTGTTTTATTTATTTTTCAGTGAATTTTACTGCGTTTTAGTGTTTTATTAGGTCATGTGGGCTACTAATTGGGCTTGTGTGAGCTAGGGTTTTGGTGGTTGCGACCAGAGCATCAACTGGAGGAGCTTGCTGCCAAATGAGCTCAAAATTGGGGTGTCTACACCACCACTCGGGTGACCTTTCCGAGCATCAGCACACACCCTACAGTCCCTCTACCCATGTTTAGCATAAGGCACCACTTGCATGTAGCATTGCATGGCATATCGCCATTGGACGTACGGAAACAGGCTGAAAAGTCAACATTCCATATAAGTAAACGAGAGAACCCATGAAAGACCGATTTTTCGGGTGCACGAGGGTGCCTAATACCTTCCTCGTGCGTAACAAGGATCCTTGCCTATTTCTGGTTCATGTTTACCTTTTCCATTAGTTTTATGGCATGGTTTTAAATGTTTTAAAACAGTTTTCCTCGTCTCCCGTTTTTTAAATAGACTAGGTGACGACTCCTGCATTTTTATCATTATTTTTATTGTTTTGCCATGACTCTGCCGACCCTCACGCATTTGGTCTTTCGCGCCATGCCCGAGGCTGTCACTGACATGCTTATAGCTGCATCAAGTCCCACTATGCGCATCACATCTGTCCTACCATGAGGCTATATCAAGTTCCACTGTGCATGTCAAAAACCCCAATCGTGCATCACCTCAAGCAACGAGCTTCCACCTTCGGAGCCTTGGTCGTGTATGTAGACACAGCCTTAACCAAGAGGCAAAACCCTAGTTTGGCAAAGGAAGGGCTCACTCCCTCACTCGGTTCTTTCCTTTAATAGAGCCCCTTTACTTGCCAAGTTGAGTTGTGGGACAACAAATTACATTCATGCATCTCCCATATGTCCATATGACTAGGGACCACCCTTACCCCACCGAGGAGTTGCAACCTAGGTGATACTAATGCAGCCAAAGGAGTTGCAAGTGGACTTGACCATGGTAGAGGATGTTGTTTAAATACTTGATCAAAAGGAATAAGTTCTTAGAAATAAAATGATTCCTCGTATATTCAATAGCAACACCTTGGCTCAAAGGAGGCTACTTGGGAATGTGAGGTAGACATCCGTTAGTAGTACTCCCATTGATTCTATTAGTGATGAATTTTGGAGATGAAATTCTTTTAAGGAAATAGGATGTAGTATCTACCACCATTAATGGCCAACTGTAGGTGATTACTGTGGGTTGGGACCACGTGTTGGCTACACAAGTCACCTCCATAGATGCCAGTCCAGAAATCTAGAAATAATGTAGATCTTGTATCGGGATTTGATACCCGTTTGTGTATAATCTAGATAAGCTGGAACTTGATTACCTGTAATTATATGCATATTTATTGGTAATCATGGTGAATTTGTGGTTATTCTCCATGTTGTGTTTGTGGTTTCTCCCTAGCTCTCTATATTGTGTGGTATTTTGCTGTTTTGCGACCTATGTATGTATAGTACCCTACGAAGGGAAGTAATGCCAAGGATGCAATGTGGAACGTGTGTGAAATACGTTGTCAGCTCACCATACCTCCCCATGCCCTACAATGTCGTTAGTGTGTTTCCAGGCTACTGTTGGTGGTGAGATAGCGATAAAGAGAGGGGCAACCATGGGCTAAGTAGGGAAACACATGCAAAAGAGAGAGTGTGTGAAAGAGAGAGAGAGAGAATGAGAGTGTGAGAGTGAGTGAGTGAGATGGGAGAGCCTATGATTGAGAGGGAGAAGAGAGGAGAGGTGTCAGTGATAAGAGAAGGAGAAGAAAGCCCATCAGCGACCAGTGTATGCATCCCACCTCTTATATTTCTTTTTTGTTTCATGTAGAAATGATGAAAATGTGTAGATTAGCATGAATTCGTGATATGGTAGAGGTTTTGTAATTTATAGAGATTTTTAGAAGAATTTACACTGATTATTCAAGAATGGGTTTACGGTTTTGCCATTTGACCTCATTACCTTTGGATTTTTGTTTCTGAGCTACACATATCAGTTTCTGGTGATTTTTGTTCCTAATGGTAGATAACTCCAAGCTATTTTATTTGGTGTATTTTGTGAAATTTTTGGTAGCTTATGGTTGTAAATATTTTCTTTTCACATTTCCCAAAGTTCATCACGGATAAGAACGCTTGAGGCATCCTAGATCACATGACTAAGGACCTATAACCTATTTTCCAAAGATTTGCTATGATTTCTTCAAAAACATTATTGATTTTACTCGATTCGAGGTTGTTAGTTGTGGTAGAGTTAACATGCTCGAACTAGTGGCAAGTTCAGGCTTGTTGAACACATTCGATGCGAGTCATCAACTGTGGTAGAGCTGACACTCCCGCCTTACTCAAATTAGTGATAGATTTGGTTATTTTGATCTTAAAGAAGATGTTTTTATGATTTCATGGAATTTTTGAAGTATATCTAGACTTTCAATGTATCTTTAGGGATTAAGATTGAAGACGAGGGAAAAATTGTAAAAGACCAAGATATTGCTGGTGTGATAGATGACGAGTCTCGTCACCACTTCAAAAGGTTGCATGCCTCGTCGCCTATCTCAACAGCAATAAGATTTCTTGGAGCCACAGAATTAAGCGACTATAATCCTAGTATATCTCTCTCATATAATTTGTCATCCTAGGCATTAATATGACATATGGGATATTTATAAATATTATCATGTTTTTTTCCATAATTATTATAATTTCTATGATTTTCTAACACTTAAATATATATGCATATCATATAAATCGTTATAAATGTCAAATAATTCCAGAAATTTATTGAAATTTGCATGACATGATAATTAAGATTACTTATCTTTATTTTGCCAAAAATGAGATTTTTTTGATAAGTTATCACATTTTAATGTTATAACTATATTTAATTCAAGATAATGCTAAAAAAATAAAGGTAATATCAAAAATATCTAGATGATTGCCAATCTATGTTAAATCTGATATGTCCTTGATTTTAATAAATAATTTTGTAATTTTTGAGATTTAGAATTTTCAAATTTGATTTACTTAACTTTTTAAGTTTAAAATGAATTCGAAATTTTTTAAAATTCCTTTCCATTATAAAGATAATTTTAATAACAGATTAGGTTGTTATTTGCAAATAGATTCATAAGAAGATATTTTGGGATCTTAGTTTTCGAAATTCTTCCTTTTTAGTTGCTCGACGCCGGTACAATCGACGACTAGTGGATGTGGCATATATCGTTGCCTTTTGGGCATTGATTCATTGTATGTGACAAAGTTGGAATCTATAGCTTCATCTCCTGTATAGGCAGCGATGCAACGATTTTGTCGCCACCCTTGTAGGCAAAGAGATCTAAAAATATATTTTTGTCATTTTTAACGAGTTTAATCTTGAGCCTTGATCTACCACTTGTCCTTGACGAGATTCAGTGCCCCCAAACTCTATAAATAGAACCCCTAGTTCAAGAGTTTGAGGGAGCCTAAGGAGCCACTTAGAAACCTTAAAGCTCTAAGAAGAGAGATCTTGAGGGAAAACCCTAAGAGAGAGAGAGCCTTCAGCCCTTCCTCCATGTCCATCTCTCATGAGATATCCTAGATCCACAAGAGATCATTCTGTCCAAGAGCCATAGTGCACCTCTGGATCTCCATTTGCCTCCACTTCCTCCATCCACTCCAAAGCACACAAGGGTAAAGGGAGTATCTTCCAACTAATTCATTTTTCCTTCATATTATTGAATTCATAAAATAACCCATAGTGTATGCATGTGGGGACAACCCATCCTCGGTTAGTATTAGTTTTGTTTGTTCATGTTGTTTATTATTATTTTTGGTATTGTTTACTACACTTAGGCTAATTCAGACTTTTTTATTTTGTCATTTTGTTTTGAAGGGAAGAAGAACACATTGCACTAGGAAGTCGCTGGACGACATCCTGTTGTCGATCTAGTAAATCGAGAACCCACACAACCACAATTCCCACAAGGTGTATTGTCAACTGGCATCATCAGTAAAAGATAAGTGGCGATCACAACAAGAGGTGTTAACGTGAGTGGACACAACGACGACTCTACATCAACATCCTATGAAAACCACATCCGTAGTGGAGAGATAGCCGTGAGCTTCCACTTCGGACGATTTCTGTCAAGTCCTGTTATTGATCTAGTTCATCTTTAAAAGGGTGTTTCATAGGTGGCTACCATGGGTTGGTCCCGTGGTTTGCTACCATGGATGAGTCAGTCATACATTGTGGTGATTGTTTGGTCTGTGTTTTGGTGATTTAATTGTGGTTTTGATTTCATGGATGATTTGCAATATAAAAAAGTTTTGAAAATGATTTCGCAAAAGAATGCATATGGTTTTGAAAATTCTTTTCGTGTTTTTTGGACGGTGCCATAAGACCGTAGAATCGTATCAACAGACCAGGAGTGTTCAATACCTCTAAGAGGTTGGGTGCACACTTGAGGTTGTGGTTGTTGAGTTTTCCCAGTGGAGTCAGTGGTTTGAGTCCCCTAAACGTGCTGCTAGAAGAGTTCAGGGTTAAAGTCCCCACAACTATGGTGGTTACACTACAGGGTCTGAGGTTTGAGTCCCTAGGGTACTGAGGTGTGGTGTTGGTCAAGTCTAGGGTTAGAGTTCCTAGATGCCCAGACACCATGGGGTGTCGGTGGATGCACCCTGTGCTATGTGATATATAGATATATTTAGGGTTGAGTTCCCAGGATGGTTGGACTCCTACATAGGGTAATCCTTCATAGCATTACAGTAGGGACCAAGATTCGAGTCCCTATTGACTACTTGTGGCTAGTCAGTCACCTATGGCTAGGGTGACTTGACAGGTTTTTGCATTGAGTGCATGAGTTGTGGTTACGAGTGGTTTCAACCGTGGTTTGGTTTGTCGTAAATGGATAAAGTGGTTTCAAAGATGCATATAATTTAAAGAAAATAAAGGTTATGGCTTTGAAAGGCATGATTTAAGACATGGATTTTCCAAATGATTTATGGTTGTATTTTAAGATTCTCTTGTTGCTTTCTTGTATGGTTTTGGTGCTACTATGGATGGTAGTTGTGTATCCTTTGGGAGCTATTGGTGGCAACTTCAGTTCTTGGTCCTTCAAGGTTCTTGGCTTTTGGTTTCGGTGGGCACATACTAGGTGACAATGGATGTCACTCATGCATTTTCTTTATGGTTTTTGTGTAGGAGCAGATTAGTAACGTCATAGTCTAGTGATAGAATATGTAGTTAGAGCCACATAGCCGCACACCTCAGGTCTTGGATAGTTGTAGTAGTTTTCATTAATTATTTGCTTAATCGTTTTATTTCCTGCTTGCTTGTTTAATTATTTAATTAATATTTGCTTAGATAATAATTGGTGCTAATTTGTAACGTTGGGGAGAAAGGGGGAGAGAGGCATTACAACATTTCAATAAAAGGCTCTAAAAGAAATCACGGTTTGAAAGTGTCTTTTTTAAAGAAAAGTGTCTTTTTTGCATAATCAATAGTTCCTAATGAATTTCTAAATGGGCTTAAGTGTTGAAGTAGACTTGGGTTGATTGGATTTATTTGGTCAAATTTGATAATAAATTGGTCAAATAAACCTTATTGGGGCTTGGTTAGCTCAACTTAGTTCTCTTAAACTTTTTGTTAGAAATTTGGCCCATTTTGATAATGAATTAACTCGTCATATACCTTTGACATACGTTGTGTCACTAAATTTTCTTCAAATACACGATCATTGTCTGTGGCACTGAGTTGTGAATGTCCACTAACCTCAATTCAGCTTATCCACAAACCATTAACCAACACATAACACAAAGAAAGAAGGGGAGAAGGAAAAAAACACAAGGATATTTGAGGATGCATCACTTTATTCTATTACTCTACCATTAGAATACAACGTTAGGAAGTGAAACTAAACCTCTCTTGATTTCTTCCAGCCTCTTTAAACATATATGTACAATACATACAACAACAATCAAATTAAACTTGATTGCCACAATCAAGTCTTCAGTGTTACTGTCACTTGTGCCATCCATGACCCAACCCTGGATTCACATGCATTAATGCTATCGCTCCACACAATCTGACGCTCTAGTTCGCAATGCCTGTTTGACTTGTGCCACATAAGATGACATTCGACAATGTAGCACAACGTCCTATACACCCACTAGTCAACTTGCAACACCTGTTGATTGACTCGTGCCTTCAGTACAATTGCAACATGAGTTTGACCTGTGAATGTCTTGAAGTGCAATTACTCCCCACAATCACTTTTTACGGACATGCCTTCGATCTCCATGCACTTGTAACAGCTTTGACTTGTCTGTGCCTCCTCCAGCACAATTGCTTCCCCTAGAAAATCATGGGTTGGACATTCTCTACTCCTTTCACGATGGTCCCGTGGCTTATGCTCCTTGCACGCATCCCCGGTCCTGAGGTTTTGTCCAGTGTGCACACCATAATGTGTGGACCTCGTTACTGATCATGAGGTAAGGGTGTGACAAACCCTCCCCTACCTAAGTTGTTGTCATCCCCAAAATGATTTTGATAAACACAGAATTAACACATATTTTATTCCTCATATTTATTGATTATTGTATATAAATAATGTCACTCAAAGTGTTTTGTGTAAATTGTGTAGGAACCTAGAGAATCAAAAAAGAATTTAGAAAAAGGAGGGGAAAAGAATAAATCTGCAAAGAAGTTAAATCAAATTTCAAATTCAGATTTGAATTTCAATTAGGAAAGGAAAACTTTCACGCAAAGAATGTGTAGCCACACTGAATGTAACGCCCTGAATTTCCCGTAACAATTTAAACAAATTAAATTACAGGAAATTAAAGCTAAATAGAAGATATTAAACTACCAGGAACCTATGTATGTGGCTACGAAACTCCGAACTATATGTACTATGCTAAGGCTTCTACGTACTTGCACTTGCAACCCAAAAACACGAGAAAAACGCATGAGTGACAGAAGTCACCCAGCACGCACCTCACAAAAAATGATGGAAAACAAAACCATAATTAAATTTCCTTTTAAATTCATTTCGAATACCATTTTCTAAAAACCCCACAAACCTAGCCCACACTGGCCAAAACCACAACCGGGGATTTACCAGCCCAAAACCACAAGTGAAGGCCCTCAATGGCCAAAACCACCCACAGTGAGTTGGAAAGCCCGTCACTAGGCAACCAAACTTTGGCTATAAGCAGTCCATCGAAGAGCAATCAACGGTGTCTGCACTTCCACGACGTGCCATCCTGTGTAGGAGCCGCGTCATCTCGTGATTCTCCCTCCTGGAGAACCCTCACAAAGCCAACTCCTTCCTGGGAAGACTGTCCTATCTCTCAGGACGCTACCAGCTACAGGGAACATGTCCCACTCGCACTGGCCACCACAGGATATGCCTCCTCACTGTGTCCTCCACACACAGTACTCAAGAGGGAGTGTCATACCTCCACACCCGACGACATCCGAGCCTCAGTGCTCATAGTGACAGTAGGAGTATCATACCTCCCTGTCATGCTACAAGACACCTCAACCACAGACCACAACCCTGGCCTTGAGACGACAGTCAAGGAGTCTTATACCTCCAAGACCCGACGCCCCTCAACCTCAGGTATTACGACCCCCAACCTCAACTAGGAAGTCTCGTCCGACCACCCAAGAATGATGTCACATTCTCTGGTCTCGACGACACGGTTCCAAACTGTCTTGGCCCACACACAAAAAATTAGGAAAACCATTTTCCAAATCTTCCAACTCATTTCTTTGGAAATCATTTTCAAAACAATTTTTATATCTTTGAAAACTCTTCCAAAACCTCGACAGAACGACACATTAGGTGTCCTAAGGGACCACCACTGATGGCCCACAATCCCATCTCAACAGGAAAACACAAACCAATCCGAAAAACCCTCGTAAATCACATATTTTAAACATATTTGAGCCTTAATTCAGCATGCCAAAATGAAATTCGGTATGCTGAATACCCCTAGCTTGGTAGACCGATTTGGATCGATCGACTGAATCAGGTCAATAGTCAACACTCAGGTCAAAATCGATATACCGAAAATGGTTCGATCGACCGAAATCCCCTGATTCAGTTGACTGTCCAAAATAGAACGATCGAACTTCGACCAGCGGACCATACTGATAGAAAAACGACATGCCGAAATGGTTTCGGTATATTGATTTCTGCAAAAAACAGAAAATGGCCCAAATCCTACTATTCAAAATCACCCAACTGGGACCGACGATCGGACCCCCAAAAGCAACACCAAAAATTACACATAAAACATTAGATGTAGACCCTTGAGTCTACTCCAAAACCCAGCAAACAAAACCAAAAACCATTCACCATCCATCAAGATATAAAATCACAAAGGCAGGAGGGTCAAAACGACCTAAAACTCAACTACTGCCATAAATATCCATAAAACCACAATAAATATTCATAAATTCACAATAAATTTTAGGAATGTAAATTTACGTAGATTTCATGCAATCCTATCCATTTCTACCATTTTCATGCTTTTTATACAAGGGTTGGAGGTGCATACCTGTAATGTGCATTCCGACGACCCAACTCCAATCTCGGGCCAACTCCGACGACACCATGTGTCCATGGCCACTCCACAACCTTAGGGACGCTACTCCGGAGCTTTGTGTACCACTTCACACTACCGCGCACTGTCGTCGGCCCTTGAGCACACCGAACAGAGACAAGAACGCAGGGAGGAGAAGAATAGGCGAGGGAGAAAGACGGGAAGGAGGAGGTGAGTGGAGGGAGAGAGAGAGCGAGTGAAGGGAGGGAGGAAAAGGTGGCGTGCTCAGGGTGGATAGGAATGCGTCATGGAAGAAGGGAGAAGCTCGGGTCATGCATTGGGGCGAGTCCTAGCTTAAAAAACCATGTAAAGAGAGTAGGTTGTAGCGTGCTTGCAACTAGTTAGCCACGCGCACACCAACATTCCCTCAATTACCAGCCTCGCCAACCATCGCACGGACCCAACAACCCACCACAACCAAGAGACCAACTGCAAGACTCAACAACTAGCCCACAATGCGGGCCTTACCCGGATCCACACCCGGGCCCCACAAGCGCAGTGCCAAATTAGGCTCGGGGATATGCAAATAGAAGCCGACCCACAAGGCCCAAGCCCAAAAGCGCAAAACCACACAAACAGGCGTTGGAATAGTAACACTCGTCTAGGAATAAATTCAATAAAATGTAAATAATTACAAAATGAATTTTACGGGTGTTACATCCTAACCCCCTTACAAAAAGATTTTGCCATCAAAATCACTAGGCAAAAAAATATAGGTACTAGACTAGGATGGCTTCCTTATGTTCCCACGTGGCCTCCTCTGCTCCATGATGCCGCCACCGCACCAAAACTAGTAGAATCACCTTATTCCGCAGTACCTGCTCCTTGTGGTCAACAATCTAGACAACATCCTCCACAAATGATAGATCTTCCTGGAGCCCTTCTCGCTGAATTAGGATCACATAAGATGCGTCAGCTAGGCAATTCCTCAGCATGGAGACATGGAACACGTCATGCACGGACGACATCTTAGGTAGTAGATCTAGCCGATAAGCAACCTCACCAATCCTTTGGGTACGAATATAGTGAGGACTCAGCTTGTCACGCTTCCCGAACCACAAGGCACCCTTGGTCGGCAACACCTTCAAAAGTACATAGTCTCCCACCAGAAATTCTAGCGGTCTCCGCCTCTTGTCGACATAGCTCTTCTGTTGACTTTGTGCAGCTAACAGCCTACTATGGAACAAATCCACCTTGTCTTCATGCTACTGCACACGCTCAGGACTAATCAACTGACGCTCGCCCACCTCGCTCCAACAAACCGACGATCGACATGGCCTACCGTACAAAGCTTCGTACGACACCCTTCGATGCTCAAGTGATAACTATTGTTGTAGGTGAACTCAATCAATGGCAAATGGTCCTCCTAACTCCCTTGAAAGTCTAAGGCACACTTTCTAAGCATATCTTCTAGCATCTTGATAGTCCTCTCTGTCTGACCATCCGACTGAGGATGAAATGTTGTGCTATAGTTGAGCACAGTGCCAAAGGCCTCCTACAGAGTTCTTCAAAACTTTAAGGTGAACCTTGTGTTTTTGTCCGACACGATGGACACCAGAACACCATGCAGTCTCACCACTTCGGACACATACAACTCTACCAAGCGGTGCATTAGAAGCTTCACCCGAATGGCCAGGAAATGAGCAAACTTGGTCAATCAGTCCACGATCACCCACACGGGGTTGTTCTTCCTCTGAGTCTACGGCAAACCAGTCATGAAGTCTATCCAGATGTGCTCCCACTTCCACATAGGGATATCCAACTGCTACAAGGTCCCTCTAGGTCTCTGGTGCTCTGCCTTGACCAGTTGGTCGGTAGTACACCTCACCACATGGTCAGCAACATCTCTCTTCATGCCAGGCCACCAAAAGTTCCACTTCAAGTCTTGGTACATCTTTGTACTCCCAAGGTGAATAGTGTACCTAGACCGATGTGCTTCATCCAGCAATCTTTGCCTGGCCTCCTCTTGTTGGGCACATACAGACGCATGTCATACCTCAACTCTCCATATGCCCCAACAGAGAAACAAGGCTCTCTACCAGCCTCTAGCTTCTCAAACAAAGCCTGAACAAAAGGATCTTGCTATTGATAGGCGACAATAAACTCTAACAGCTTAAGGCCAACAGGCAAGTTGGCCACTCAGGCACCAACCATCCCTCGAGCTTGCTGCTTTGGCCTGCAATTCACTAGATCCACCAGCATGGTCCACTCCTTGACCAACAAGCTCGGCATCACATGCGTACGCTGACTCAAGGCATTGGCGACCACGTTGGCCTTGTCGGCATCGTAGAACAGACTGAAATCATAGTCCTTTAGATACTCCACCCAACAACACTGCCCCAAGTTGAGGTCCCTCTGCATGAAGATATACTTCAAGCTCTGATGATCAGTGAAGACCTCAAACTACTCCCCATAGAGATAGTGTCGCTAGAGCTTGAGAGAGAACACTATGACAACCATCTCCAAATCGTGGGTCGGGTAGTTCTTCTCATGGTCCTTCAGCTAGCGCGAAACATATGTGATGGCATTGCCATGCTGCATTAGAACACACCCCAACCCAACGCCACTGGCACCACTATACACAGTGAAGCCACCACTTCCAAAAGATAGAGTCAACACAAGGGTAGAAACCTGACAAAACTTCAGCTCTTGGAAACTCGCCTCACAATTCTGGTCCCAACAAAATGGAACCCCCTTCTTGGTCAACTCTGTTAAAGGCACGGCTATGGAGGAGAAATCCTGAGTCGCTCCCAACTGCTCACTGCCTCGACCTTGGCAGGATCCACTCTAATGCCTTCTCCAGAAATCAAATTGCCAAGGAACATGACTTCACTCAACCAGAACACACACTTGGAGAATTTGACGTACAACTGATGACGCCTCAGAGTATCCAAGACCTCCCTCAAGTGCAAGGCGTGAGTCTCAACATCAGGGGAGTAGACCAACATGTCATCAACAAAAAGCAAAATGAACTGGTCGAGAAAAGGACTAAAAATCCTGTTCATCAGATCCATAAATGCAGTTGGTGCATTTGTCAAGCCGAAAGGCATGATTGTGAACTCGTAATGCCCGTACTATGTCTGGAAAGCAGTAATCAGAATATCTGAGTCTCGTATCCTCAACTGGTGATACCCTGAGCTCATATCAATCTTCGAGAACACGGATGCAGACTACAACTAGTCGAATAGGTCATCAATGTAGGGCAAGGGATACTTGTTCTTCATTGTGATCTGGTTCAACAACAAATAATCTATACACAATCGGAGCAAACCATCCTTTTTACAGACGAACGAGGAGGCGCCCCCCAGGGAGACACACTTGGCCTAATAAACCCCTTGTCTAGCAACTCCTGCAACTGAGTCTTGAGCTCTCGCAACTCCACTAGTGCCATGCGATAGGGAGGCTTTGACACAGCATCAGAAGTAGAGATCAAATCAAATGAGAACTCTACATTCCTGTGAGGTGACATACCAGGCAAATCGTCAGGAAAAACATCGGGATATTCACACACCACAGAGATGTTGTGAACACCCAACTTAGGAGAAGTGGAGGTAACTATACTAGCTAGATACCCCACGCAACCCTTGACTAAAGACATGTAAGCCTTCATAGCTGAAATGACAAGCTTAGACTCACCCTGACATCCACCTTGCATAAAGAAAGACCCATCCTTAGGAGAGCCAAAATAAATTCTCTTCTGAGCACAGTCGATCAAAGCAGATTGTTGCACCAACCAATCCATGCCGAGTATCACATCGTACTCCTGCATGTCCATCACGATCAGGCTAGTGTCAAACTCTCTATCATTCAACGTCAAGTCGACAGACCGCAGATATCTTCATGCCAAACTATGCTCCCCCAGCGATGTCACCACACTGAGATGAAAGGCCAGTCTAGCTGGCCTCTCTCCCAACTCTACCGCAAAAGCTCAGAGATAAAGGAGAAAGAACTCCCTAAGTCAAACAACACTTTGGCCATCTGACCAACCACAATAAAATAACCTGATGGCCAAGCAAAAATAACTCCACACATCCATACAATCAAGCAGATGTCCAAATTACAAGGGGCTTACGACAATAACAAAGGGTTACAAAACCAACTAATCATCCTTACCCTCAACTACATCTCCCGAAGACCTAGTGCCTAGAGCTGCAATGGTAAACACCCGTCCCCTAGTTGGCTGCTGTGGTGCGCTTCTTGCCTTCTTCAGCGGTTCCGAACAAGATCTCTGAACGTGTCTCGCCTTCCCGCAATTGTAGCACACCAATGAGGCCGAAGGCTATCGAGGATGAGGACAATATGTAGCGATGTGGCCCACCTGACCATAGTTGAAGCATTGGTTCCCACCAGGAGTACTGGACCCTGTCTAACTAAGGCCAACTTCGCTATTCCCAACAAAACTCCACCGACCCGTAAAGGAAGCACTAGACCTCACTTCTTGCTTCTTCTCAAGGCTACATGAACTACTGGTACTTGGAGGATTGGAGAAAGAGAACCGGGAGGTAAAAGAAGACTTACCCTTTCTTTTGGGACGACTCTCCAAATACTTTTGATGCTCTACTTCGAAGCGATAAGCCATCCCAACCATGTCCTCTACATTCTGGTACCGACAGCCTATCACCTTCACCTGCAGCCCTAGGATCAAGCCGTCCAGAAACATCTACGCCCGCTCCTCCTCAGACTCATAGGCAAGAGCAAAGCGTTTCAGCTGGGCAAACTTAGTCTCATACTCAAGCATCGATATCGTGTCCTACACCAGACTCTGGAAATCTTGGCGAAGCTGCTCCATCACATGAGCGGGAAAATACTTGTCATAGAAGGCTGCCTTGAAATCCTGCCATTGGATGCTAATAGTAATTGAGTCCGGGAACTTCAGCCGCCTCACAGACTACCACCACCTATCTGCCTCCCCATCTAGCAGATAAGTTGATAGTCGCATCCAATGGTCCTCTGGGTACGCCATGCTCTTCAGCATCTTCACTACCATCTCCAGCCAAGCCTCACTCTCCTCAGCACCGGCCTTGTCCTTGAATGACGGTCGACACAGCATCATGAACTGGTTCAGCCATGGGTCGCCGGAAGGCCCACTAGCACTACTCTTGTTGAATGCGTGGGAGATCCCATGTGCCAAACTCCTTAGTTCTGCACAATCCTCTTGGGGCTCAGTCTCCTCAATAGGGACCTTGCCCTTACTACCATGAGGAGGCATCCTGCCAGAGAAAGGCAAAACACCTGCACCATAGACAAAGCAACACCCAGAAAACCATGAAGAAACCAGGTGCAGACTCTACCATGCATGCAAAACCTATAGTGTCTCTAGACTAGAGACCCTAGGTATAGCACTAACTAATGCAACCTCGTGAACCTGGAGCTCTGATACTAAATCTGTAATGCCTCGAATTTCCCGTAACAATTTAAACAAATTAAATTAAAGCTAAACAAAACATATTAAACTACCATGAACTTGTGTGTGTGGCTACGAGACTCCGGACTATATGCACTATGCTAAGCCTTCTGCGTACCTGCACCTGCAACCCAAAAACACGAGGAAAACGCATGAGTGATAGAAGTCACCCAGCATGCACCTCACGAAAACGATAGAAAACAAAACCATAATTAAATTTCCTTTTGAATTCATTTCTCAAATCATTTTCTCAAAACCCCACAAACCATACCCACACCAACAAAAAACACATTCGGGGCTCTACCAACCCAAAACCATAAGCAAAGGCCCTCAATGGCCAAAACTACAAATAGTGAATTGGGAAGCCCGACGTCAGGTAACAAACTCTGGCTACAAGTACTCCACCGAAGAGCAACCAATAGCGTCTACACTGCCACGACGTGCCACACTATGTAGGAGACACATCATCCCACAATTCTCCCACCTGGAGAACCCTCACAAAGCCAACTGCTCCGTGGGAAGGCTGTCCTGTCTCTCAAGACACTACCAGTACTGGGCATGTGTCCCACCCACACAGGCCACCATAGGGTACGCTACCTCACGGTGTCCACACAAGGTGCTCAGGAGGGAGTGTCATACCTCCATACCTAATGACACCCGAGTCTCAGTGCTCACAGCGATAGTAGGAGTATCATACCTCCCCATCATGTCACAAGATACCTTAACCTGTGGACCACAACCCTAACCTTGAGATGACAGTCAAGGAGTCTCATACCTCCAAGACTCAATGCCCCTCAGCCTCAAGAATCTCGGCCCTCGACCTCGACCAGGGAGTCACTCCCCACCACCCGAGAATGTCGTCACATTTCCTGGTCTTGACGACACGGTCCCACACTGTCTCAGCCCATACACAGAAAACTAGGAAAACCATTTTCCAAATCTGCCAACTCATTTCTTTGGAAATCATTTTAAAAACCATTTTTATATCTTTGAAAACTCTTCCAAAACCTCAGCAGAACGACACATTAGGTATCCCAAGGGACCATCACTGATGGCCCACAATCCCATCTTAAAGGGACAACACAAACTAATCCGAAAAACCTTCATAAATCACATTTTTTTTAAACATATTTGGGCCCTGATTCGGCATGCCAAAAACCCCTAGCTCGGTAAACCAATTTGTATCGATCGACCGAATCAGGTCAACGGTCAACACTCAGGTCAAAATTGGTATACCGAAAATGGTTTGGTTGAATGAAATCCACTAATTCATTCAACTGTCCAAAATCAGACGATCAAACTTTGCCCAGAGGACCAAACAGACAGAAAAATGACATACCAAATGATTTCTGCGAAAAATAGAAAATGGGCCAAACCCTACTATTCAAAATTGCCCAACTAGAACCGACGATCGGACCCCCAAAACCAATACCAAAAATTCCACATAAAACATAAGATGTAGAGCCTTGATTCTACTACAAAACTCAACAAACAAAACCAAAAACCATTCACCACGCATCAAGATATAAAATCACAAAGGTAGGAGGGTCAAAACAACCTAAAACTCAACTACTGCCATAAATATCCATAAAACCACAATAAATACTCATAAATTCACAATAAATTCTAGGAACGTAAATTTACTTAGATTTCATGCAATCCTATCCATTTCTACCATGTTCAAGCTCTCTGTACAAGGGATAGAGGTGCGTACCTACAATGCGTATTCTGACGACCCAACTTCGGTCTCCGGCCAACTCCGACGACACCACGCCTCCACAGCCACTCCACGACCTCAAAGACGCTACTCCGGACTTTCGTGCACCATTGCATGCCATCGCGCTCTGCTGTCGACCCTTGAGCACACTGAATAGAGAGGAGAACGCAGGGAGGAGAAGAACAGAGGGAGGGAGAGCGAGAGAGACGGGAAGGAATAGGTGAGTGGAGGGAGAGAGAGTGAGTGGAGGGCGGGAGGGAAAGGTGGTGTGCTCAGGATGAAAGGAATGAGCAGGGGAAGAATGGAGAAGCTCGGGTCGTGCATGGTGGAGAGGCTTGGCTTAAAAAACCACATAGAGAGAGTAGGTGGCCACGTGCATGCAACCAGTTAGCCACGCGCACGCCAACATTCCCTCAGCTGCCAGCCTCACCAACCACTGCATGAACCCAACAACCCACCACAACCAAGAGACCAACTGCAGGCCTCAACAACCGGCCCACAACACGAGCCCCACACGGACCCACACCTGGGCCCCACAAGCACAATGCCAAACCATGCTCAAGGATACACAAATAGAAGCTGGCCCATGAGGCCCAAGCCCAAAAGTACAAAACCATAGAAACCGGCCTCGAAACAATTACACCCGTCCAGGAATAAATTCAGTAAATTGTAAATAATTACAAAATGAATTTTATGGGTATTACACTTGGAAAAATAGCAGCTAACCAAGCGAAACAAACTAGATTGAATTCTAAACTATTTTGATGCCTTGGAGACACCTAAATGCAGACGTGGTGCCTCCCATGTGCCTAGAGATCAAATTTTTGACTTAGTCTTTCAGATTTTCGTTGTTTAGTTGTAAATATCTAATATTTGAATTCATAATTTGAAAGTTTGAATCAGATTTATTTCCAACGTGAGAGATGTAACGTCTCTAATTGCTACACCCAAATTATTAGCCTAAACAAAATTTAAACATAATAATATGCTGAATTAAAGTAACAATTAAAGGCTAATAAGAGGACTATCTACCTAGGAAGCTGTAGTGGACAGCGAGGTGACTCCTAGTATATACACTAGGAAGAAGACCTACTACTCATCTACACTTGCAATTAAAAAAAGGGGAAAACACACATGAATGGCCATTGATCTAAAGTCACCCAGCACATACCCAACACAAACCAAAAATCGAAAGCGAATACTGAGTAAAATCAACCAAACCAAAATCATAATATTTAAAACCCTTATTCACTATTGGAAAACCTCATCATTGTGAAAATTACTATAGCATAGGAGCATGCCAAAACTCTAAAATAGCATCACTAAGAACTCGAGCCACTTTGGCTAAAACTCAGCAAAGCACAAAGCCACACAAGCAAAAACCAATTGAGTTGCATTGTTAGACGCCAAGAAACCAACTTTGGTCATAAGTGGCCATCAAAGTACACTAGATTGCCATAGGCAAGCCACCTTGTGAGAAACCTAACCATCCCATAGTCCGACCTCTTTGAAGGACCCTCAACACTGTAACCCTCCTAGGGAATATTGTACTCTTTCGGGATGTCACTAGAAACAAAGCACATGTAACTACTCGTACTAACCCAAACTACATAAAGTCCGCATTCTTGGCCCTCCACAGGGCACCTCAACTTATAGACCTTAGTCTTGATCTTGTGTAACTTCAATCTAGGAGTATCACACCTCTGGAATCTGACAAATACTAACTTGTAGTCTCTTGGTCTTAAGATGTCAACTGAGGCAATGTGCACGACTACATAGGAATATCGTTGTATCCCATGGTCTTGGCAACACAACTCCTTGACTTATTAGTCCACTACAAAAACCATAGAAAACTCTTTCAAAAAACATTTAGACATTTTTCTAAAAACCAATTTCTAAATATTTTTCATCAGAAAATAGTTCACAGACCCACACCAATTCAAAGAATTTAAAAACCATTGGACAACCAAATTGAAAGCCCCAGAAAATGGCTTGGGCACTGTACTGGCTGCTTAGTGCACCACCAAGCCGTGCCTAGTAGCCTTGCCAAGGACCTGTGCCACCTTGGCGTGCCCTTCTCCCATGCCCTTTGCTGAAACTCAATGCCTTTTGCAAGCATAGTGTAACACCCGTAAAATTCATTTTGTAATTATTTACATTTTAATGAATTTATTCCTGGACGGGTGTTACTGTCCCGTGGCCTGTTGGGTGGATTTGTGCTTTTAGGCTTGGGCCTCGTGGGCCAGCTTCTGTTTTTGTGTCCCTGTGCATGGTTTGGCAATATGCATTGTGGCGCTGCACTTGTGTAGGCTTGGGCATGGGGTCCGTGTGGGGCCCGCGTTGTGGGCCAGTTGGTAGGAATGTTTGGTGTGGTTGTTCGCTCGTGCAGTAGGCTGGTGGTTGCACTATGCATGCATGCATGCAACTATCACCTTGGGGCACATATTTATATGCGCAGCCGACAACTCTTCCTTCGCACCTCTCCTTCTCCATGCGTTTTCCTCCGTCTCGAGCATGCACTTCTCTTCCCCTTCCTCCCCTTCCACTCGATCCCTCACCTTCTATTTGTTCCCTCACCTTCCACTCACTCCACCTCCTTCTCATCTCTCTCTCTCTCTCACTCTACCTCCCCTATCCCTCCTTCCCTGTTTTCCCCCTCCTCTGTTCGGTGTACTCATGGGTCGACGGAGGCATGCGGCAGCTCGTGGTGGTGTGTGGAGCTCGAGTGGTGTGCCCTAGCGAAGGTCATGGTTGTCGTAGTTGGCCGGAGGATCGCCGACACGCATTTCTCAGGTATGCACCTCCAAACTAAGTATAAAGAGTATGGAAATGGTAGAAATTGATAGGATTACATTCCTAGAGTTTATTGTGAATTTATGAGGATTTATGGTTGATTTATGGGCATTTATGCCGGTGGTTGTGTTTTGGGTCGTTTTGACCCTTATGCCTTTGCGATTTTATATCTTGATGCATGGTGAATGGTTTTTGGTTTTGTTTGTTGGCTTTTGGGAGTAGACTTGAGGGTCTACATCTTATGTTTTATGCAAGATTTTTGGTGGTTGTTTGAGGGGTTCAATCAGAGCTCCCACTTTGGACGATTTCAAACAGTAGGGTTTGGGTTGCTTTCTGTTTTTCGTAGAATTCGACATACTGAACCATTTTGGTATGTCGTTTCTCTGTCATTTTTGGTCCTCTGGTCGAAATTTAGTCGTCTGATTTTGGTCGGTCTACCGAATAAGTGGATTTTGGTCAACCAAACCATCTTTGGTATACCGATTTTGGCTTGAGTGTTGATCGTTGACCTGATTCGATCGACCAATCCAAATTGGTCTACTGAACTAGGGGATTTCGGCATACCGAACCTGTTTTTGGCATGCCGAATTAGGGCCCAAATGTTTATATAAAATGTGATTTTTGAGGGTCTTTCGGATTGGTTTGTTTGTCCCATTGAGATGGGATTGTGGGCCGTCAATGGTGGTCCCTCAGGACACCTGATGCGTCGTTTTGCCGATGTTTTGGAAGAGTTTTCAAAGATATGAAAATGGTTTTGGAATTGATTTCAAAAAATGAGTTGGCGGATTTGGAAAATGGTTTTCCTAGTTTTCTGTGTGCTGGTTGAGGCAGTGTGGGACCACGTCGTCGGGACAAGGGAATGTGACGACATTCTCAGGTGGTCGGACATAACTCCCTGGTCGAGGTTCTGGGCCGAGATACCTAAGATTGAGGGGTATCGGGTCCTAAAGCTATGAGACTCCTTGACTGTCGTCTCAATGTTAGGGTTGTGGTCTGTTGGTTGAGGTGTCTTGTGGCATGACAGGGAGGTAGATACTCCTACTGTCGCTGTGACCACTGATGCTTGAGTGTCATTGGGTGAGGAGGTATGACACTCTCTCCTGAGCACCGTGTGTAGAGGATGCAGTGAGGAGGCGTACCCTATGGTGGCCAGTGTGGGTGGGACACGTGCCTCATAGCTGGTAGCGTCCTAAGAGACAGGACAACCTTCCCAAGGAGGGGTTGGCTTTGTGAGGGTTCTCTAGGTGGGAGAATCGTAAAACAACGTGGCTCCTTCACAAGGTGGCACGTCGTGGTAGTGCAGACACCAATGGTTGCTCTTCAGTGGACTGCTTGTGGCCAGAGTTTAGTTTCCTAGTGCCGAACTTCTCGACTCACTATGGGTGGTTTTGGCCATTGCGGGCCTTTGCTTGTGGTTTTGAGCTAGTAGAGCCTCGGTTGTGGTTTTGGCCGGTGTAGGCCTGGTTTGTGAGGTTTTAGAGAAATGATTTGCGAAATGAAATTAAAAGAAAATTAGTTATGTTTTGCTTTTCATGATTTTCTTGGGGTGCGTACTTGGTGACTTCTGTCACTCATGCATTTTCCTCGTGTTTTTGGTTTGCAAGTACAGGCATGCAGAGGTTTAGCATAGTGCATATAGTTTGGAATCTCCTTGCGCACACACAGGTTCTGGTAGTTTAATATCTTTTGTTTAGCTTTAATTTTTCCGTAATTTAATTTGTTTTAAATTATTGTGAAAAATGTAGGGCATGACACATAGCAACCAACCCAAATACAAAAAATCCCAAACTTCACCACACCAAACCAAAAACAACCTATAATATACCGAAATGAAGATATTCATGTAGTCTAACATTTAGTGTCAAAAACACAAGATTTCGTTGTAGAAAACGTAAGTATTTCTCAATTAAAGCCAATAGGTGAATAGTAATCTTGTGAACCATAATTCACTATAAAATCCCACAAAAATCCTCTAAAATACAAAAACTCCATTAGACATCACAATCAACATCTATTTATGAATTTTATGCGTAAAAAGAGAGGATCGATGGGGTGTGCACCTTAAAATGATGCACACAAGGGGGTTCCCTCGATGGCTACTGGCAACCTCCATACACAGCAACTTGCTCTCACTCCCAACTGAACATGTGCGACATTCTTGAGCTCACATAGTTGCAAGGACGATGACTGGTGCTTGCCTTCTCCCCACAGACATGGAGAAGTACTTAGCATGGGAAGAACATGGGCGCTCTTCTCTCCCTCATCACTCTCTCTTTCTTAAGTAGGGAGGAGAAGAAGAAATAGAGGAAGAAGTAGGAGAGGAAGGCTCTGAAGGATTCTCCTCCTCTCGTTCTCTCACTATGTTTGGAAAAAGGAGGGACGGATGAGGAGTGAGGAGCATGCTATGTCCTTAAATAACTATGAGTCGAAGAAGAAAACATGCACGTATCTACAGGTCAAGAGTGCATGCACACAATTATGGGTCCAATTGCTCAACAACCATGCACACCAACTCAAAGATCACGAGACAACCAACCCCTCAACTTCAGCTACGTGCATGAGAGACTCGGTGCACAAAACCACGTCCACAAAACCATTGAATTACTATAATAGGGCATTGCACGACAAATGCATGCCAGAATTGTGTGCCAAGAGCATGCATCGCCACCCTACATAGGAAACACCTGCCAGCA
Source organism: Posidonia australis (assembly GCA_024699735.1). Taxonomy (NCBI): domain Eukaryota; kingdom Viridiplantae; phylum Streptophyta; class Magnoliopsida; order Alismatales; family Posidoniaceae; genus Posidonia; species Posidonia australis. Next base: position 18,655 of record JAMKQA010051449.1, on the reverse strand, counting down.
TCACACACCTCTAGTCAAATTCAATAAACTAGGCAATTAAGAAGGCAAACAAAGTTGCGGATGTTACATCCTAACCCCCTTAAAGAGGATTTTACCCTCGAAATCACTCTTAGGCGAAAAGATAAGGCTACTAAGCTACGATGGCATCTTTGTACGCCCATGTTGCCTCCTCTATTCCATGATGTTGCCATTGCACAAAGACAAATCCTCAACAAAAGAAAAATCTTCATGGAGCACCTCTAGCTAAATTGGGATCACTTGTAATGCATCAATCAAACACTTCCTCAACATGGAGACGTAGAACATATCATGGACAACTAACAACTCTGGTAGTAGATCAAGTCTATAGGCCACTTCACCAACTCTTTGTGTAATCTGGTATGGACCAATATAACAAGGACTCAACTTTCCTCACTTCCCAAACCTCATAATACCCTTAGTCGGTGATACCTTAAGAAAAACAAAGTCTCCCACCATAAATTATAGTAGTCTCTGCCTCTAGTCAGCATAACTCTTCTACCGACTTTGTGCATCACACCAACCCCCGTGATTCCACAACACATTATTAGTGTTTTCTTTTCAAAAACTCTTGAGTTTTCCTTTTAAACCATTTCCATATCATTCTTAAATTGCAGGAATCTTTTCCATGCAACACATGACCCTATACTGGGGTCCCAACTCAAATTCATGAAAAATCATACTTTAAAATCATAAATTGGGTCTCATGCCCAAAAATTACATAAAACCACACATTTAATTACTTTTTATTCATTCTTAGGGCTTCAAACCCAAGACCATTTCCAAATTCATTTATTTGAATTCCATATTCATCCATGACAATTACATGGGGAAACACGATTAACACATGCTCATTATTTGTTTATGTGACCATGCCAACCTAGGGATTCGACGCGGAGTCATGCCAGAGGGAGGAGATCACAGCCATGCTAAGATGGCGAAGGTGCAAGATAGGATAAAAAAAAGAGAAAAGGAGTCACCACCTAGTCTTTTAAGGGAAAGACGAGGAAAACCACAAAAGATTGGATACATGAGATGCAGATGTAAAGGCCGGATGTCTACTAACCAAAGGATGGGTACGGATTCCTATTACGCACGAGGAAGGTCTTAGGCACCCTCGTTCGCCTGAGAAACTCGGTCTTTCTAGTCTAATTCACTTGCATAAAGGTTGGATGAATGCTTGTGTTCTCTAAACATGCTAATGTGAATACCAGGACAAAACTGGGTGAATGTGCAAGATGATATGCAAAAACTGCAAAGAAATCCACATGAAATGACGAAATCATGGAATATGACACTTACAAAAGAAAACCACTTGAAATAACAAGGTTTTTGGAAGGAACACCTTGGAAAACCATACTGACATCGAAAAGATAGAAAGTGGAGTTGACCTAGGTCCTCGGGATCATGGAAAAAGTCGTGAAAATCAAAAGTGAGAAATATTCTGCAAATGGGCCAATGTAAGCCTTTTAGTCAGTTTGTGTACGCCTTCCAGCGATGAAATCCAAATCAAATCAAAAAATCCGAAACGTAGGAGTAGAGAAGATCAAATTGAATATCGGATGAGGGATTCTGAAAACAAAGTGAAGAAAAAATCCAAGAAAGAAACACATTAGATGCAAACTCACTTAAAAAGGAGGGACTGATGCGCAAATGCGATAACATCTACGTAAAATGCATGAATAAGTACCTAAATGTGCATAAAGGTGCTAAAGAATGACTTGGACAAAAAACAAATGCAAGTCTGAGTGCAAAAATTAACATGCAGGTGCATGAATTAACAGTAGGGGCAATTTGGTCATTTGGATGGCTAGATATGATAAATGCATGTATGGGAATGATGCATGATCTAAGTCAAGTCAAAATGTGTGTCAAATGTCATGAAAATGTTGTTTGTGGGGAAATAGATTTTAAAAACCATAAAAAGATGTAAACATAGTAAAGGACAAACACGAGGACCAAAATGCAAAATTCACAAAAAAGATGAGAATTTGAATCAAAATATATACAGTGACTTCTATTCTAATGTGCAGATGATGGATCAAATGTGTATGTGGCACTAAGTTGTATGAAAATTGCACTTTGATAATTTCCTGAAAACTCAGGGTCTAATGTGCAAAATTCACACATAAGTGCAAATGTGATCAAAATATAAAACTAAAGATTGATTTTCAATGCAAACATGATTGTCAAATGGAACCTATGATTACATGCAAAAAAACGAAATGCAATGAATGGAAAATGTCAAAACTATGGAAGAAAACATTTAAAACCCTAAATGATGGATTTAAAATTAATCTAAGAGTCAAGATGCAAATTTTCTGTGCTCAAAAATTGCTTATTAAGAACTCAGGGACTTATATGCAAAATATCTAGACCTGAATGTGATAAAAAGTGGGCTTTTAGGATGATCAGTGCAATTATAAAATTTATTAAGGTCCAAGATGCAAAATGCACAAAGAAAACTCATTTCCAAAAGTTTTAGGGGCTCAAAGCAAAATATCAGGACCTAAATGCAAAGAAAATATGAAAATAGGGACCTAAGCATGATAAAACACGCATGAATGAATTAACAATGAAAAGTCCAAATATGCAGGAGATTATATGCAACTTATACAGAGAAAATAAAGGAAATGAAAGTTTTCTAAAAACTACAGGGACCTAAATATAAAAAACTAAGGACCTAATAGTTAAACTCTAAACCTAAAGGATCTAACCTAAAAATATTTCCTTCGAAGTTCACTGGCACTTTGAACTATGACGAGGGCTTTGACAAGTCACTAGCAGCAACGTGGTGGCAGAGGGACACTAGCGGTGGTTGTGGAAGCCAGAGGGTGACATGACGAGGCTCTCCGGCACATTGGATAAGGCTGGGGGACCTGGGATGCTTCCCCCACCTCTTGCTCTAGCAAGGTTGGCTGTCGGCATTGGGGAAGATGACGGCGTGATGGCTGGAGGTGTGCAGGTGCTGGGACTGCACAACGGCGAGCGGAGAAGCTTCTCGAAGGCTTGAGGGGACTTCTAGAGGCTTCGGTGAATACCAGGGATGTCAGGCATGCTCTCCTTGTCTCCTGTACCGGAGACGACGACAGCAGGGGTGCGAGCGGCGCTCTAGGCTCTAGAGCAATGGTGTGGCAGCTCGGCGGAGGTCATGAAGGTGCGACGGAGCCTCATGGTGCGATCACGAACGGCGTGGGGCTTCTAGTGTCTGCGAGGAACTCGTCGACGACTGACGGCGATCGCAAGGGTTAGCGACAAGAACTCTAGCCATGGGTGGCCAACTGAACCTCTCTTGAGCAATGGACGCTTAGGGAGCAGGAGGAGGAAGAAGGAAGGGAGGCTTTAGTGGCCTCCTCCCGATTCAAGAGGTCAGCAACCTCGTCGGTGGTGGTGAACCCACCACCGGAGGAGAAGGAGACGGTGCAAGGGCGGCTGTCTATGGCTGAACGCGACCTAGAGGGTTGGGGAACCCCTCAGACTTAAAGGGGATGCTTCGGATGGAAAGAGAGGAGAAACGGAATACCTGGTTGGTAGCGTTGTCTCTCTGGCGGTGCTCGACGGCAACGCTTCTCTAGTGGACGCTCTGGCTACTGAGGTCTGGGCTTTTGGGGGTTGAAAAATCGAATGGAGAGGTGCTCCAAAGGTTTGCGGGACTAGCTAGGTTCTGGAGGTTGGTTTTCGCACAGTGACACCTCTCTCTCCTAGTTTGTCAGCAGCGGGATGTTTTAAACTCCAGTGAGTTTACTCCACGCCGTCGATCCTCCCCCGCGGGGCTTGGATGCCGTCTAATGCTCACGTGTGTTGGAGGAGAGCGACTGGAGATCACGGGATGAGGAGATTCACTCCGGGTTTCGAGGGATTGACCGCCAAAAATCTCGTCGGAGATGGCGAGGGTTGCCGGAGAGGATCGCTGGAGTAATTTTTGGCATGCCTTAAGTCTGTGATTGAGGGATGCATTAGGATGAGATGGGCTTGGTAGATGGGTTGTGTTTTAGGGTTTTTTCTAATTTTTTTTTATTTTTGGGATTTTTTAGGGATTGTGGGGTTTTGATTTTAAGTTTTTATTTGGGTTTTATTATTTCAATTAGATTCTTGATTTTGTGACCTTGGTTTTTAATCTTAAGTTTGATTAAGTGATTTTTGGATTTTGTTATTTTAGGGTTTTAAATTAAGGTTTTGGGTTTTAGGTTTTAGTTTTTATGGTTTATTTTGGTGATTTGAACTTAAATTTTGGGTTTTAGTTTTAAGTTTAGTTTGGTGATTTTATTAGGGCTTTTAGGATCTTAATTAGGGGTTTAAGTTTGTTTTAGTAATTAGGGCTTTATGGGTTTTAATTATTTTAGAGTTTTAATTGATTTTAGATTAGGGTTTTAGAGTTTTATTATTTTGGGATTTTTTTTTGTGATTTAGTTAATTGATTTCAAATTAGGGTTTTTAAGGTTTAATTATTTTGGGGTTTTCTCTGAATTTAAATGGATTAAAGTTGTGTTTGAGTTTTAATTTAGATTTAATTAGTTTTTACTTGACTCAATTATTAATTTAGTTTAATTGTTTTTTATTAGGGTTTTGGCTTAGATTTTGATTTCATTGGTTTTTTGCTTGATTTTGCTTGGATTAGGGTTTCTCTTTAATTAGATTTAATTTTTTTAATGGATTTTATTAACTTTTACTTGATTAGGGTTTTAATTTAGATTTTGAATGATTTTTGACCTTAATTTGGGTTTTGTTTGTTTAATTCAGATTTCAAGTGTTTTAGAGTGGATTTTATTTAATTAGGGTTTTTGTTTGTTTAATTTGGATTTCAAGTGTTTTTGAGTGGATTTTGTTTAATTAGGGCTTTTGTTTGTTTTATAGTCAGTGACAGTTCGGAAAGCAGGATATACGAACTAGTCAATCGAGAAGCAGTCGATGACAGTTCGGAAAGGCTGGATACCGACCTAATCAACCAAGAAACTGTCGGTGACGGTTCGGAAAGCAGGATAGAGGAACTAGTCAACCGAGAAGTAGTCGGTGACGGTTTGGAATAAAGATAGACGAACACGCTTACCGAGAAGTAGTCGGTAACGGTTCGGAAAGAGGATAGATGAACTCATCATCTAGGAAGCAGTCGATGACGGTTCGAAAGGCAGGATACCAAACTAGTCAACCGAGCAGTAGTGGGTGACGGCTCGAAAAGCAGGATAGACGAACTAGTCTACCGAGAAGTAGTCGGTGATAGTTCAAAAGGCAGGATACCAAACAAGTCAACCGAGAAGCACTCGGTGACGGCTCAGAAGTAGGATAGACGAACTAGTCAAACGAGAAGCAGTCGATGACGGTTCGAAAGGCAGGATACCAAACTAGTCAACCGAGAAGCAGTGGGTGATGGTTCGAAAAGCAGGATAGATGAACATGCCAACCGAGATGCATTCGGTGACGGTTCAAAAGGCAGGATACATGAACTAGTCAACTGAGAAGCAGTCAGTGACAGTTCGGAATGCAGGATAGGCGAACACGCCAACCGAGATGCTGTCGATGACAGTTCGAAAGACAAGATACACGAACTAGTCAACCGAGAAGCAGTCGGTGACAGTTTGGAAAGCAGGATAGGCTAACACGCCAACCGAGATGCTGTCAGTGACGGTTTGAAAGACAGGATACACGAACTAGTCGATCGAGAAGCAGTCGGTGACCGTTCGGAAAGAGGATAGACGAACACGCGAACCGAGACGCTGTCGATGATGGTTCGAAAGGCAAGTTAACTGAACTAGTCAACCAAGAAGTAGTCAGTGATGGTTCGAAAAAGAAGGATAAATGAACTAGTCAACCGAGAAGCAGTCGATGACAGTTCGAAAGACAGGATACCCAAAGAGCGCAGCTGACGAGATACTGATATCAAGAGAATAATACCAAAAGGTAGCTGACATGCCCTTGGTAACAGGAGGATAATACCAAAAGGCAGTTGACATGCCCTTGGTATCGAAATGCTAACGATGTCGCTAAAAGAAAGGAACAAAAGAAAACTGGGGGTCTGGATTGCTAGTTTAGCCAACGGCGGTCTGCCAGGAAACACTTGCTTGTGGGTGCACCCTTAACTATGACTACTTTGCTTGCTCGCTTGATGCTATTGATGTTGTAGGACGATGATAGTCGATCCAGATAAACTATAGCTCTGATTCTATACCGATACGTGGTGCTCGGCTGGATAAGGACTTCATGATGGCATTGTTTCTTCCTCAAATAAGACAAACTTGCCGGATGATTGTTGACAACTCTGGGCTTGCTGTCGTGTTGCTGACTGACTTCTTTGGGAGTTTGACATTGGCACTGGACTATCGAATATGCTCTCACCTGCTGACTTAGAGAGTACTGACATTCCATCTTTGTTCTGACCTCAGAGGCTTTTGGCTATTGTTGTCCTCGTTTCTACGCTTGAGCTATGAAGCAGACAACATGTTCTGGACAAAGATACTATCCCAAGAATGGTCAACCAACAGGACAGTTGACATGCCCTTGGTTGACGGGGAAGGTTATCACCATAAGGTAGCTGACATGCCCCTGGTGTACAGTATCCTTAGCCAGGACTTTGGCCATGGAGCAGCTGACATGCCCCTGGTGTAAGACCTAGCGAGACCTTGCAAAGTGGACAAAAGATAATGTATGCAGGAATGATGGTGTTATGTTGTATCATCCCTCAGGATTTGGAATGCTAATGATGCTTGCTATGAGAAGAGGAGAAGACCTCGATTTACATGACACTACCCGGACTTCTAAGCTGTTGGAGGCTCTCTGGGATGGATGATTCAGTAGGTTAGGCTCCATGCCAAACTCCTAAGGACTTAAACCTACTCTTTTGACTTTTGGCTTATTTCTTTTCTCCCTCTTAGGCTCGTAGGCACGCTCTAACCCTTGCTTAGGGGTAATGGGCATCCATGTTTTGGAGGTGGCTATTGGAATTGTATGCAAGGGGTGGCTAGTCCCTTTGGCCGTTTGGACTTTTGGATGCTTGCTTTGACTCCTACCCAAGGTAAGTGATAGTTGTAAAGCTGGCCTACTTGCCTCTCTCTCTTAGGGTTAGCTTCTGTCTTCAACTTCTGTATCTTTATTTCTTTTGTGCCCTTGTTGATATGTTTATTTTTTATTTGGCTCACACTCATGCTCGCTCCTAACATTTTATCTCCCTTTGGAGGTGTAAGTCCCCATGGGAGTTTGGACATTTCGCCTAACCATGGTTGGGTGGTGGCTCCCTCGCTCGCTAGGATGTCTAGGTAGTATCAACTGAAGAGGTATAGACCCTTCTCCAGCAGGCTAGCTATTCCGATTTTCGTCATTGGGATGTGATACTGATGCTTTTATGCATAACTGCATGTAGTCATTGATGTGCTTAAGTTACTGATGTGCATGAAAGTAAAAGTGCAAATGCTGTGGATTAGATGCACTTGGATTGCCTCTTATTTTAGAAATATGCATGCATGATGGAGCAGTGGATGATGCACAATGCGCAAAAGGATACTTCGCAAGGCAAGGATACACGCCTTTTGCTCATTGGTAGTACCTCCTCAGGTGACATGCATTGACTAGCACGGATAGCTCGACTTTGTCCCTATCTTTCAAGGATTGTTGTGCCTCCCGAATAGGCTTGCTTGATGATATAGGGACCATGCGAAGTTAGGTCGTAATTTGCCTCGATCGTCAGGGAGAAGTATGGCCTGCAAAATCGGGTCGCCTGATGTAAATTTGGCCCCTCTGGATCATTGTCGTGATGCTGGAATTCAAGTGTTTCGCCATCTTCCATGTCATCACCCTCTTCTTCATAAGCGATGAGCCTTGACAGGGTTTCTTCTTTGAAGGTTGGATTGGCAACGTTGAAGGAGAGAATGTACTCTGATTTCCGCTCCTGATGGTTCCTCATTATGGTCACACTGACTTTGGTGGATGACCTCTGGCTCTTTGACTGTGGGGTCTGCTAACTGGCCGAGTTGATTTGTTGCTTCAGCCTCTAGTGCTTCTTTTTTTATTTTCCAATCTTTTTGTAGTATGTACAAAAGGAGAGATGCTGGTTGCCGACTGTCCTGCTACTGACTGGTAGGAATGATGCCGCCCGGCTTTCCTCCTGAGCTTAACTCAGGGTCCCTTCCATTGACCCTCACCTTGCTTAAGGTAAGGCTTTGACTGCATGTACCATCTAGACCCGTCTCCAAAGAGATTAACCCTGATGGTCTAGTGGGTTCCGACTGCGACTCAACTAGGACCATAAGGGATGAGTGGTCCAACTGCTGATGGAAGGTTGTTGGCTCTGATTCTGAAGCCCTTGACTTTCCTTTCCTTAGCCATTGATGCTTGGCTGCGTCCTCTGCCCATACTAATAACTGCTCCTGAAACAATAGTTCCAGGTCATTGACATGCTCATTTGATTGAATTGCCCTGCTGACTATCTCATCTTCTTTCACGGTGCAATCAGAATATTGGTGACACAATGGCTCTATAGGACTATCACTGCGGGGCTCACTGTTGGAGAGGTGACTGATGTTTTGGTCGCACCATCTGACGTTGACTCATTTCTACAGTGGCCTGGCTCTGATTGGGACCAAGTATCCCTACACTGACAAAGTTAGTGACGTTTGATGGTATAAAAATCTCATTGTACCTTCTAGTTCATGGATATCCGTCTTTGTGCGGCTGTCGCTCATAGTCTAGTCCCTCAAACTCTCACTTTTCTTCCACTTATATGGGCTCGAAGATTCCCTAGCCGTGTCGCCCAAGCAGTGCTCCTTACTTGTATCTCCATTTGCGACACAGGTTTTCGATCATCTGAAGTGGATTGCTGCGAATGGTCAGGTAACTGACACGCTTGAGGGTTAGAATGTAATTGACTGGCTCGAAGCGGTTGGCCCAGAACATGACAACGGACGGCTTGGGGTCACAATGGATGGTTTGGAATGAGACATGGGAGATCGACTTGACCTTTTCTTTGTCAAGATCTTCCGCCTTGACAATAACTACGTCGTTGCCCTAGTGGAACTTGACCATGTTGTGGAGGGTCGGGGGGATCACCTGATGCTTGTGCAACCAAGGACGCCCAAGTAGAAGATTGAAAGAGGGCTCCAAATCTGCAATATAGAATTCAGCATCCAAGACTACAAACCCTATGGTGAGAGGAATAAATATCATCCCTAGCACGTCGTGATGCGTGTTATCAAAATCCGTCATTCCCTTCATAGTTGGTATGATATCCTCAGCTTTGAATCCGATTTTGTTTGCTGTGCGCAAAGGGAAGACATTAAGGCCCGCACCGCTATTAACCAGGGTGAGGGGAATTCAAAAGCTTCGATATTGCACAGTAATGAACAGGAGTTGGTTATGATTGACTCTTGTTGAAGGCAATTCCTCGTTGGAAAAGGAAATGACATGAGGCTCTGCTATCATAGCCACCATATTCTCAAGAGCAGACAGTTCTATGGTGGGGGAGACTTGAGCAGCCTAAAAGACCCTGAGGAAGGCATCTCGATGCTTCGCATAAGTATGGATGAGATCCCAAATGGAGATATCAGCCTTAACCTTCTTTAGTTGAGATGTGATGTCGGTAGAGGGTTGTTCCTGCCTGGTCGAAGAGGTAGGGACTGAACAAGGGATTGTCCTAGAAGATTGAGGGGCAGGCTGACGAGGGGGTCTAGCTAGACAGGATGTTGGATTGGAAGCCGAGCAAGAGGGTGGACAAGATGCAGGAATGGAGGTTGGACAGGATACTAGGCAAGAGGTTAGACTGGAGATTGGACAAAATTCTAGGCAAAAGGTTGGACAAGAGATTGGACAGGATTCTAGGCAAGAGGTTGGACAAGATGAATAGGCAAATGGGTGACTCAGAGTGCATGGTCAATAGTGCGGTGGTACGCTCCGCCCTCAAGGTCAGTCGTATCATGTGGACTGCTGACTCAGAACTAGCATGAATCAGATGATAAAATGAGTAGGGGAGGGCTCACCCACAGTATAGATTAGATCAGAGGAGTCTACAATGGATGTCGTAGACCCAGAAGCAGAGAGGAAATGGATTCCTGAGGCCCCAGCGCCTGCTGAGTTGTTATGCGCAAGCATGGGCTGGTTAATAAGGTTGGGATATGTAGGTGGTGCTTGTGCACGTGGAGGTGGTGGTGCAGGTGCAGTGTGTGCCTCGTGGGTGTTGATGACAATAGCCCCTTTGTCGATCAAATTCTGGACAACATCCCAGAGAGTGTGGCAATTATCAATCGAATGTCCCAGAGCTCGATGATAATCACAATATGCATTTGCGTCATACCACCTTGGGAGCGGATTTAGTGGCGGACGAGGATTTGGGAGTCGTAGAAGCGACACAATCTGAGGGAAGAGGGCACTCAGTGGTCTATCAAGCAGAGTGAAGTCGCTTTCAATGCAACAACTGTGCCTCTGCCTAGGTTGTTGTCCTTGTTGAGCTGATGGGACGTGATGCATTGGTTCGACGATGGAGTGCGTGTATGTCGTGTGTGGAGAGCTAGGTGCAACTACTAATTGGTTTAGGTCAGGCTGGCTCTCTACTCTAGTAGGCTTCACCAAAGGCTTGATGAAAGCTACGGCTGCCCTCTTGCCATTGCTGGTGTTGACAATGTTGTTGAAGCTGCTACCAGACGCTGTCGCCTACTTGGCGAATGTAGAGAGGGTAGGGAAGTTCCCACCTTTCAACGAACTCTCCAAGCGAGTGCCAGCCCGAACCAGTGATGCAAAAGTTGTGATGGGTTGAATGCTCAATAGAGCCCCAACATCTGGTTGTGCACCTTGAATAAAGATCTTGATAGACTCCTCGTCGGAGGGTCTATCTCTCACTTGTGATGCTAGGGCGTGCTAGCAATCGACGTACTCCCCAAACGGCTCGTGGTGCTTCTGTCTTGTGGCGATAAGATCCTCCCTTTTTGGGACCAAGTCGAGGTTAAAAGCATATTGATCCATGAACGCTTGTGAAAGGTCGTTCCAAGTCTTGATCGTGGCCATGTCAAGCAACGTGAACCACTTGAGGGCTGGACCAGTGAGACTTTTTTGGAAAAGACGGATCAGCAACCTCTCATCAGCCTGGAGCTGAGTGAGATCTCCGCTATATGCCCTAAGATGTGAAATGGGGCACCCCTTACAATTATATTTCTTGAAGTTTGGGATTTAGAAATGTGGTGGGAGTGTCACCTCTGGGAAATAACAGAAGTCCTGGAATCCATAGGGCCGACGGTCGCCTCCCTACACTTGTTGAAGTGCTCTCTCTAGATCACCCACCCTAGCGTGGAGGGTATCTGGGGCTGTTGCCGATAAGGGTGATGCAGTAGGGGGAACAATCACAAATGCTGTGTGGGTCGCACTTAAGTGCTCCTCTAAGTCCACCATCATGCCACCTGGTGCTGCGACATGATGGCCTGCATATCCGTGCAAAAGTGTTGGGTGTGATTGTGGGAATGAAGGTGCCTAGACTTGAGGGTGTGTAAAAGGAGGATAAGTGGAGAGTTGGGTGGCAGTGGGTGTTGAGTGTGGGAGTAACAGCTGCTGCAGCAGTATGGTGCTAGGTTGCAGGCTCTGAGGATGCAGTACTTCGGCCAAACCGAGGGCCTGGCCACTAGATGCTAGAGTAGGACGCTGTGCAGTGAGGTGGTGTGCCTGAGGTAGTGGTGTCATACCTAATGTAGATGCAGTGAGGAGATGGGGTGAGGGCTGAGGTGGTGGTGCAGAAGGTGATACCTGGAACATCAAAGCAGGCTGCCAAGGAACCTTAGGAACGGTAGGGTCTATAGTAGGCTGGATAGCCAAGGCCATGCCCTCGATCTTCTGGGCGAGGGCTAGCAAATATTCTACCTGTGCGGTAGGAGATCCCTCGGGGAAAGCAAGGGATGGCACAGTCAAAGGTTCGAAGGTCAAAGATGGCATTCATGCACATGGATGTAGCTAACATGCTCTCTCTTACCAACTAAGTGTTTCCTAGAAGGTCGTCTACTCCGGGATCACACATGGGTAAATAGGTCTCTGACTCAGGCTAGAAAGTAAAGGTCCTTGCTCTAAATCCTGGCAAAAGCGCAAGCAGTGAACAGGTGGTGCGTTGGTGGCCTCATCTCCTGCAGTAGCATGGAGCTGTATCCTCTACTAACACTGACATGACCTTGGACAAGGAGGGACAAACTAGCAACACGTCCTACGCCAAAGCTATAGGAAGGGTTACTAGAATTGTCCTTCGCGGACTATAGGTGGACTCAGGGGAGAAGATGCATGCCCTATATGATCAATCATGCAATATGCCTTTGTGTTTTTTACTTGCATTTTATTAACCAGGGGGAAGAGTTCAATTTGGTCTCTAGTTTTGCCTTATTAATTGTTCTCTAAGTTTGTATGTTTTATTTTAACTAGAAGGGGAAAACAAACATGTCTCTACTCTCCTAGGCATGTCAAGTGCGTAAAGGGAAAGAAAACAACAAGCAAGCAAAAGGCATGATCATGGCATGTGCAAGTGTCGTGGCATCATGATTGTGAAAAGAAAAACATCCATCACATCAAAAGGCATGATATATAGCATGTGTGTGTAGTGACAAGGCAAGTGTGTGAAGAAAGTGGAAAAAGCATGCTAAGTAAACAAACAATCACAAACAAAGCAAACAATCAAACCTATGAAGCCCAAGCCTCAGCAAGCAAGCAAAAAGACTAACCAGAAAGCCAGAATCTTGTACTCCACAGCAGAGTTGCCAGTTTTGTGACCATGCCAACCCAGGGATCCGACGCAGAGTCGTGCTAGAGGGAGGAGATCATAGCCATGCCAAGATGGCAAAGACGCAAGATAGGATAGAAAAAAAGAGAAAAGTAGTCGCCACCTAGTCTTTTAAAGGAAAGATGAGGAAAACCACAAAAGATTGGATGCAAGAGATGCAGATGTGAAGGCCGGATGTCTGCTAACCAGAGGATGGGTAAGGATACCTATTACACATGAGGAAGGTGTTAGGCACTCTCGTACGCCCGAGAAACTCGATCTTTCTAGTCTAATTCGCTTGCATAAAGGCTAGATGAATGCTTGCATACTCTAAACATGCTAATGTGAATGCTAGGACAAAACTGGATGGATGTGCAAGATGATATGCAAAAAGATGCGAAGAAATCACATGAAATGACGAAATCACGGAATATGACGCTTACAAAAGAAAACCACATCAAATGACGAGGTTTTTGGAAGGAACACCTTGGAAAACCATACTGACATCGAAAAGATAGAAAGTGGAGTTGACCTAGGTCCTCGGGATCATGGAAAAAGTTGTGAAAATCAAAAGGGAGAAATATTCCGCAAATTAGCCAATGTGGGCCTTTCGGTCAATTCGTGTACGCCCTTAGGTGACGAAATCCAAATCAAATCGGAAAATCTGAAACGTAGGAGTAGAGAAGATCAAATCGAATATCGGATGAGGGATTCCGAAAACAAAGTGAACAAAAAATCCAAAAAAGAAACACATGAGACCTAAACTCACTTAGAAAGGAGGGATTGATGCGCAAATGCGACAAAATCTACGTAAAATGCGTGAATAAGTGCCTAAATGTGCAAAAAGGTGCTAAAGAATTACTTGGACAAAAAAAAAAGAAGCAAAACTGAGTGCAAAAATTAACATGAGGGTGCATGAATTGACGGTAGGGGAAATTTGGTCATTTGGATGACTACATATGATAAATGCATGTATGGGAATGATGCATGATCTAATTCATGTCAAAATGTGTGTCAAATGTCAAGAAAATGTTGTTTGTGGGGAAATGTGAAAGGATAAGATTTTTAAAACCATAAAAAGATGTAAACACAGTAAAGGATAAACACGAGGATCGAAATGCAAAATTCACAAAAAGGATTTGAATTTGAATCAAAATATATATAGTGACTTCTAAAGAATTAATTGATTTCAATTGTTTTTGAGTGGATTTTGTTTAATTAGGGCTTTTATTTGTTTAATTTGGATTTTAAGTATTTTAAATGAATTTTGCTTGGTTTTAATTCTCAATTATTGCTTTTTTGCTTGGATTAGGTTTGAGTGAATTGATGTGGGCCTAAGTGGACTTGTGTGGGGTTAAGGGTTATGGTGGAGCTAGGGTTTAGGTTTTAGGTTTGAAAGTTGGGGATTTTGGTGATTGCAACCAGAACATCTTCCAAAGGAGCCTACTGCTAAGTGACTTCAAAATCGGGGTGTCTACAGTTTAAAACCTTTAAATTTCCATCTTTCTATTCACATTTACTTATTAGGGAAGGGCAAAATCAACAGACTGAATTCCAGGTTTGGTATAGCGAAAATTCCTGATTCAGTATACCAAACCTTTTCGGTATACCGAAAATTCCTAATTCAGTATACCAAACCTTTTCGGTATACCCAAACTCTCTGTTTCAGTCGACTGAAGGTTTTCGATCTACAGAAACATGGGCATTTACTGAAATCTGAAAGGGATTCGGTATGCCGAACCCAATTCGTCATGCCGAATCTCCCGTGCCCTGCACACATCCCTGGCTTACAATTACAAACCCATCGTTCGTCGGAAATGGGGACCTCTGGTGGATCCCTCAACATGTATCATAAAACATGAATAAATCATGGGGTGTAGACTATTGAGTCTAATTCAAGACGCCTCAAACTATTTATGAATCCATTCATCATGCAATCCATATGAAAATCATAAAAGCATGAAGCTTGTTTTGGGTTACTAAAGCTTGCATACCAAAATCTCATATAAATCCATGTAAATTCGTCCTAACCGCATGATTTTTACGTATTCATGCTATCCATCACATTTTCATCCTTCCCACTATTTTTCTATGAATTTACATGCATTTTCTCATTTTTCATGTAATTAACATATTAAGCTATAAACACAGAATGAAGGAGAAAGAAAGGGTCGCATACCTCAAGTGGCACCCCAGCGACCTCCACACCCTCCGTCGTAACCCTGATGACTCACGACGGTGGTGCACATGGCTCAGCTCTCCTCCTCTCCCTCTAGCTCGTGCACCGTTTCTCCTCTTTTTCATTCATTCTCGGTTGCATTCCCTCCACCTTCTCCTCCCTCTTATCTTCTCCTCCTCCCGCATCGCGCCGACCTCCCATTGCATCACCCTCGCGTCGGAGGGGACGGGAAGACACGGGCAGCTCTTGTAATGGCACGGGTCGTGGAAAGAAGAAGAAAGGGGAAGATGGAGATGAAGGCTTGTGAGGGAAAAGAGAGAAAAAAGGAAAGGAAGAAAAGAGAAAAGGACGAGCACGTAAACTGAGGCAACTGTATATCATCAAACCAAACTCCACAATGGTCCTACAACACAATTGGGTCCACAAAAAGCCAACCAAATCCTCACAATCACACGAAACAACAGATTATCCATTAATAAACCATTTATACAATATTACAATTAATTACATGGTTTACAATTAAAATGGATAATCAAGCCCAGGTGTCACAATAAATCTCCTATGTTTCCATCATTATCTATCAACTTCACTTTACTTGTGATACTTGCTTAAAATTATTAAATATAATTTTTGTTTGCATATTAAATAATTTCATTAAGTAAATTTCAATTATATTATCTATTCACCTCCTTTGGAGAAGCCTCTTGATCCAACAATTGGTATCAAAGTGAAGTTTATCTAAGTTTAGTTTTAATCATCTATTAGGTATGGCTTCTTTGTATTCAAATAACAATATGGTAGAAGGACAAAACATAAATAGACCACCTTTCTTTGATGGCAATAACTATATTTATTAGAAATGTAGAATGATTATATATTTGAAATCAATTAATTATGAGATTTGGATGTAGTAATTAATGGATTTCCTAAAAATACTAAATCATATGGAGAAGGGAATGAAGATGAAAAGAAAATAGCACAACTGGATGCGATAGGGTTAAATATTTCATTTTGTGTTGTAAATCAAGAACAATTTAAGAGGATATCAAATTGTAAAACGTCTCATGAAGCATGGCATATACTTGAAGTAACACATGAAAGAACTAGTCAAGTTTAAGAAATAAAGATTAACATGCCCTTACATAAATTTGAGTTATTCAAAATGAAACCGCATGAATTAATAAGAGACATGTTCACTAGGTTTAATGAAATCACCAACCCTTAACAATCACTTGGAAGAGAATTCTCTCAAAGTAACATGGTTAGAAAAATCCTTAGGTCTCTTACTCTTGAATGTGAGAAAAAGACCACAGCTATTGAATAATCTAAGGATCTGTCAAACTACTCACTTGAAAATCTCATTGGAAACTTGGTTTCATATGAAGTTTAAATGAAAGAAAAAGAAAATGATGAAGATACTCCCAAAAAGAAAAATATTGCTCTTAAAATTACAATTGATTTAGAAAACTTTGAAAAAAATGATGATGAAGGCATTGCTCTTCTCAATAGAAAAGTTATAAGATTTATTAAAAGAGGAAAATTTCATAAAAAGGGAAATCAAGATAAAACCAAAGAAGAAACGCCTCTATGCTTTAAATGTAACAAACCAAGCCACGTAGAAAGTGATTGTCCTTTGTTGAAATTAAAAACTTTTAAAAAGGACAAAAGGCAACACAAGAAAAAAGCATTTCAAACTACTTGAGACAAAAACGGCTCTTCTTCTGATGAAGAATCATCATCAGAAGGAGAAAATGCTTACATGTACTTCATGACACAAGATGATGAGTCAGTTTCATCACCAAATACTGAAGATTTCACCATGAATGAACTATTGGATGCATTCAATAAACTTTATGAGAAATACAAATCTATAAAAACAAAAAACAAACAAATGAACCAAACTATGAATGATTTAACTAAAGAAAATGAATTATTGATTAATGAAGGAGAGAAATTGGTCTTGGAAAAGAAGATTTAAATCTTAAAAATATTGAACTAAATTAAAGCCTAGGTCACATGAAGTACAAAATAACAAATTTGGAAAAAGGTAGTGCTTTATTGAAAAACAAAAGTAATGAGCTATTGAATATTGTGACAAAATTTACAAAAGGAAAGGAAAACCTTGCTAAACTACTCTCTAGTCAAAGACCATGTTTAAACAAACAAGGATTAGACTTTTCTCAATTTATAGATGCAACTTATGAAAATGACTTTGTAAGAGCTTCAACTAATGAAAAATATGTATTCATTGTTAAGAAGCAAACATACAATAAATGGATGCCAAAAACAAATGTCTAGATTCCAAGAACTAACAGATCAGGACCCAAAAATTTGGGTACCAAAGTCATTACTTTCATCTTGTGATGCAAATGGTACTCAAAAATGATGTAAACCAAGTGGATCATTGGTAGTGGCTACTCTAGACATATGACAGAAGATCACAGTCTCCTCTACACCTTAAATACTAAGAAGAAGGAGTCATCACTTTTGGAGACAACGCAAAAGGCAAGGTAGTCAAAATCGAGAATGTCGGTAATCTTGAACGCCTTTCTATCGAAAATGTTCTTTTGGTTGATGGATTAAAGCATAATCTTATTAGCGTAAGCCAACTATGTGACAAAAGATATAAAGTTATTTTCGACAAAAAGGAATGCTTAATTAGTGAATCGTGTACTAATACAGTAAAATTCACTGGATCTAGAAAAAATAATGTATATAAACTAAAAATAGTTTATGAATCTAAAATGGACTTATGCATTGTATCTTCAAATGATGAAAAAAGGCTATAGCATAGAAGACATGGTCATGCTAATATGAGTCAAATATCCAAATTGTCCAAAGGTGAATTTGTTATTAGGTTACCTAAATTAGACTTTAAAAAGGAAAAATTTTGTGATGCTTGCCAATTTGAAAAACAATCAAAATCATCTTTTAAGGCTAAGGATATGGTGTCCACCACCAAGCCTCTTGAGCTTATCCATATGGACTTATTTGGTCCTAGTAGGACTTTAAGCTTTGGTGGGAAAGATATGTTTTTTTTTTTTTTTTTTTTTGGCGAAAAGAAAAAGTAACCTTTATTAATGATGGAAAGGTTACAATCACTAAGGCTACAAAAATGATTTAGGAAATCCTAAATCAAAAAGTACTCTGAGGAACATGCTCCCCAATTATTCGTAAATAATATTCCTAGAACAAACTCATTCAAAGACTACGTGAAAATTGCTCTAGAGTGGCATCTATGCAATGAACACAACACCAGAACATCTACCAACTCAAATCCCAAAAATCCAGGCCTTGTAGGAAAAATGAGAAAGGTGAAGGAAGATTCTCGAGTACTCAACAAGCATATTACCAACCAAAGAAACAAGAAAAACAAAACACTCCCTACAAGCTCTTCTCCTAGACAAAATTCCCCACTTGTCCATGTTGCATGCAATTAGGGCTGGCAATGGGTTTGGTCTGGACCTAGGATCCTTGGGTCTAGACCCATTAAGTATGGGTCTGGGTCCTAAAAATGAGACCCATGGACCTGTGGACCCAGACCCACTAGACCCGCTCAATTACTGGGTCGGGTCTGGGTCTAAAAATACCCAGATCCGTGGACCCGATTTATTTATAATATATTATAGTTAAATATAAAAAGTAATGTATAATATATACACTATATATATAATATATATTACTCTACTCTTAAATCTCATTCTCTTTAAAGTCTAAAAATTATATGGTGTATGCACATTGATGGAGAATTGTTG